>CAJNDS010000484.1:0-128600 GCA_905221605.1 Symbiodinium natans | reverse complement strand
TAGTGTTAGTGTTAGTGTTAGTGTTAGTGTGTGTGTGTGTTAGTGTTAGTGTGTGTGTGTGTGTGTGTTAGTGTGTGTGTGTGTGTGTGTTAGTGTGTGTGTGTGTGTGTGTTAGTGTTAGTGTGTGTGTGTGTGTGCGTTAGTGTGTGTGTGTGTTGGTGTTTGTATTTGTGTTATTGTCTGTGTGTGTGTGTGTTGGTGTATGTGTGTGTGTGTGTGTTGTGTGTGTGTGTGTGTTGGTGTGTGTTGGTGTGTGTTGGTGTGTGTGTGTGTTGGTGTGTGTTGGTGACCGTGTCCTGTTCCTCATGGATGTTCGCATCATCCACAAATCCGTTGAAACCAGCAGGGTTCTCCTGAAAGAGAAGGTCAGGGATGGACAAGTGCGGAACTTCGAAACTGCAAAGCGAAGCGAAGCATCTAGAAGCATCTAAGCGAAGGCATCTCTCAGTCCAAGGTGCCACGAAGAAGACCGAGAACCTGCTCCTGTGGAGAGCTGCACTGCGAGGCTCCGAGCAGCTGAAGTGTTTCATTGGGTGTTGCGGCCGCTACGGTTCTGCGGCTCGGCTGGGAACCTGTCTTTCCCTCTCAGTTTCTTGTCCGAGCGCGCTGTCTGCTGGCAAGCTTTGCAGGGCTAGCTCCCCGGTAAAACGAGAGAGGCTTTACAGCGCTTCGCCATCACCTCAGTTGAAGAAGTAGCTGGAGAAGAGCACCTTGGGTCAGGAGCCAGGAGTGCAAGAGAGCGGCAACCGTCGCATGCAGCATCATCCCGTCATGGTCACATCAGGTTGGCCCCTGCCATTCGTGGGGCCCGTGCCGAGAGGATGCAAATCAGCAGCAAGCCCCAGTAGAGGGAGGTTCGGTTCAGCTCGACCTGCCATGCACTTAGGGGTGCTGGGCGGATGGAAGTGGGATGGAAGTGGGATGGAAGTGGGATGGAACTGGGATGGAAGTGGTGCGAACGGGCGTGAAGACGTGCCGGAAGCTGCGGGCAGCATGGCATCGTTGGGGCGAGGCTCCGGCAGGGCCTGGCGCATGGAGCCATGCACTGCTTCACTGCTTGTTGCACGAAGATACAAAAGGCTCCCTTCCCTCTGACGTGTCCGCCTTCAGCACCACTGGCGACTCCACTGCCGTGAGCTCGATGCTGCTGCCAGCAAAGGCACCTGCCTGGGAGCCGGGCATCTGCAGAGAGAGACGACTCAGAGCAGAGCTCCCACAAAGCCCCTGCCCCCCCGCCAAAGCTCCCGCCTGGCCGCGCAGGGCAGGGGCCTGAGCCACGAAGACCTGACAGGTTTGGCTCTAACCTCAACCATTCCTCAACATTCCTCAACCATCTTGAACACTGAACATCACTGAACTCAACATGAAAAATTCTGAAGTCGCAAAGAGTGAGAATGGGCAACCTGAGCACGGCACGGCCTCCTCCGGGCCGCTGGAGGAGAACAGCCAAAGGCATGCCTGCCACATGGACCACCAAGGCTCCAAGCGGCCGAGCAAATTTCTTCAAGTCTCGCCCCAGGCGCCGCCACGGCAAGGACGAACAGCACCGGGCGTCGCGCGGCCATCACGTCGGCTGGGGCCTCAGGGGCACCGCCAAACAGGGCTCTTGACAGATGGTCGAATCCAGACGGAGAAGGCATTCGAAAGCTCGGCTGCGCTCTACAAATATAGCATATAAGTCTGCAATATACGCTTAACTCTGACGTGTTTTTCCTGCTTGTTGATGCCTGCATGTACTGCGGATAGGACGGTACAATTCGAGCATCAACCACAAGCCTATTATTTGAATCGCGCAACTGTTGTCATGTCAATGACACTCTCACCAATAGCTCGTCAAAGTGTGATGCGCCTGCCGTTGCAAGAAAAGAATACTGCTGGAAGCGGCTCTATTCGAGGCACATCCCTCGCACAACTCCGTGTGAACCCTGGCAATCAGATGTAATAGCTTCAATCAAACAAGCCCCAGACTCCAGGTGTAAAGGAGGGCGAACGTCGAACGCAGCTATGAGCCAAACAGCAGACTGGGCACGTAGTCGTCTGATCTGCCTGGCCCTGCCTACCAGAGACCAGCAAACTGACGTAGTGAGCGAAGTGCAAACCAGCGCAACGGAATCCCCTCATGATCGTCGCATGATGCGCAATTCAAGCCAGTGTGATGCGCGTCCTCTTCGGATGTGCAGGCTCCAGCCACAAGCTCGCCATGGCCGCCGCTTTCGAGCAAATCTCCGGTACGGACAAGGACAGCCCAAAGAGGCGATGCACCTGAGCTCTCATCGTCCATCTTTCTAACTCAAACTCCAGCAACACTGTTGACAAACTTCGGCTCTCCCCGGCCTTCCACTGGAGAAGTCGTGCCCTTGGCTCGGCTTGACCTTCATAGAGCCTGGAACTCAAGAGACTCAAGAGACTCAAGAGTGACGGAAGCTGCCTCGTTGCCTAGCTTCATCAGGAACGGCCATTTGTCTCCGCGAAAGAGCAAAGGCGCTGCGTGGGCACGAAAATCTGCAACAGCTGTGCTGAATTGCATGCAGCACGACCTCATACTACCTCTCAGCCATCTGAACTTGGCCACTTAGCAGAGGGTAGTATGCGGCCACTGCCCCGAACACGAGCATGCAGAGGGCAGCGGCAAACATTAAATAGGCAAAGATCAGGGCATCCAGGCCGAGCACCTTGCGCCCGCGGTTTGTGTCGGCATCTAATCCGATGGAGACCTTCCCCTCGATGCCCACCGCTCGGCGCTTCGGCGAGCTCGAATTCGGCCTCTGCTCCCCCTCTTCCCCCTGGCTCTGATCTTGCAACTCCTTGAAGACCTGCTCGGGCTTCTGGATGATCACAGGATCGGCGGTGCCTGAGATGCAACACACAATTCCACTGCATTGGGTGGGAACAACTCTCTCTCTCTCTGTCTTTCTCTCTTCGTCTGAGGCCTGGGCCGAAGGCCTTTCCGAAGGCGATGCGAGTCCTTGCACAAGGCACTTGTGGATTTTGTGAGGTACTTCAGAGTAGAGCTCTGTAAAGGTTCACACAGTACCATGTGCAGTCTCCACGCTATCCCCGCAGTCCAGAACTGATAGGACATGTATCCAAAGAGGGCGATGCCGGCCAGGGCGATGATGGAGTTCAGGATCATGTCCTCCTGCCTGACTGCTGGCAAGGCCTCAATCACCTCAGAGCGCTTCTTGGGGCCCGAAGAAGAGAAACTCTGGAGACTTCCTTCTTCCATGCTCACGAACCCTTGGCACTGCCCTCGTGCATATACGTGCATAAAACACGTGCTCAAGCACCTTGGCACCCTCGCCGCTCAGCAGCATCTCCTCCCTGGAGACCTGCAGAGCCTTTGAAGGCCTCTGGCTTGGCTTTGGCCATGGCCTGCGCTCAAGCAAATGCAGCAAACGCAATAGGACTCAGCAGGGACTCAGTATAGGGCCTGAGACAGGGACTCAGAAGGGCCTGAGAAAGGGACTCAGAGGAGGGACTCAGAAGGGACCTAGGACTTGGCTGCATGGCCTTCCCAGCACGAAGCAACGCTTCAGCGGCCCCAGCGGTGCCAGCGGCCGCAGCCGCACGATCAGTAGCAGCAAGACGGCCAACGGCTGCAAACGGCACAGCGATGGCAGGCTGCGGCGGCAGCGTCCCCGACCATCCAACATGGGAAGAGCGGGGGGAGAACAGGAAAACCGAGAGCGTCTTGGTAAGGGTGTGGCGGATGTGGGTTGAGGGCTTCTCATAACTTCTAGGTCTTTGAAGCACTATCTGGCACATCTGCTGTTTGTCTAGCACAAAGGCAAGGCAAAGCGAAGAAGGAAGATGCAGAAATGTCAGGCAACCCTGCCACCAAAGCATGCCCAAACTAAACATGCCAGCTGCTCGCGGCAACCGCTCCTGCACTCCCGACATGACAACAGTTCAAGGAGAGGTGTGTTGAGTGAGAGCTGCAACTCTCAGAGATTACCCCTCTGTGAGGCACTGTCCTGTCAGCTCTGCACTGTGTGGCACTGCCGTCATGTTTTGTGCGATGCGGAGACACGGCCGTCGACACAAAATGTGTGCTGTCACACGTTGCAAGCAAGCAGTGCAGCATGGTGCCGTATGCTGACGAACCATTAGAAATCACAACTGCTTGCATGAAGCCGATAAGTACATTAGGTACAATCCAATGCGTTCTGCCTTCAGTGTCTTGGCCATGCCTACTTCTGCACTGCACATACTGAGCCCGACAATTTGGCGTTGAGAGTTGTGCGATGCTATCCAGCGCCATGACAGGTTACGGTGCCCGAGTCACAGAAGGAGAGCATTGACTGAGAAGGGCCTACTGGTAGCTGATTGCAGTTGTAAGGAAGGGGAAGTAACGGATGACCAAGGAAGCGATGCCCACTGGTTACGAATTCTTGTTCGGAATCCAGTATCTCCAAGTGCGGCTGTCTCGGCTCTGCAAGGGGAATGCAGACCATCAGGACGCTCACATAAGCAAAAGCTCTGAGCGCAAACAAATGTCGAATCGACATGTGTGGCCATCACTTGTGGAACTTGAAACTTCTGGCCGGACAACTGTGAAACAGAGACCACGACATACACATAGACCCGTTTGCGGTACAAATATGCACAACAATATACACCTGCCGCACATACACATGCTTCCTTAAATATATCTGTGCACCTAGACGCATCTAGACGCAAAAATGGACGCCGTGCGCCGGCGTCGATAATTAACTGCATGGCACCGTCCCCGTCAAGGATCAAAGGAGACCTGGCATCGCGGCGTCGGGTCACTAGACAACCTATGTGTGTTCACTTAACAACACATCATGGGTATCTTGTGAATAGCATCAAGATTTTGTGGGAGGCGACAGGATAGCATCGGACATGGTACGATATAGGATACGATGTCGTAGATTGAACAGCCAAATCACTGGGCCACCGAGCCCAGAGGGTGGCGGACCCCTTCAGCTGCCCCATCGCCTTGGCATCCTCAACACGAGCCCCCGCCCCCCCCCCCCCCCCCCCCAAAAAAAAAAAAAACAAGTCCCTTCAAAGACGACTCCCAGCGTTGCCTGGCCGGGAAGAGACTGGAGGCCGTGCGCGTTCACCTGCTGTGCAATGCCCTCTGCCCTCTGTACTGCTGATCTCAGGTCGGGTGCCCTACCTCCTTGAGCTTGCCAGAACGTATCTCCGACAGCGAGAAGGCTGCATGGGCCACAAGGTCATCGCTTCTCAGCCTCCAAGGGTTTTCCCCAAGCCCGCAGCGCTTTCGCGTGCACTCACGAAAGCGCATCGAGGCGCCAAGGTCTGCGCGAGTCGTAGTCCCAAAGTAGGACGTGGACCCACAACTCCTCAAGGCTTCGCCCAGCCCATTCTACAGCACATGCGACAGCACTCGAAGCAATGGAAGCAAAGGCAAAACTCGAGCCTCTTCTGGCACACCTCACAAACGACTCACAAACTGCAAAAGCTCAATACTGGTCCAAAGAGACTCAGGAAGGGCTTTGGCGGCAACAGGAATGGAGATGAAGCTAAAAGCAGAAGCTGGGAGCAACAGCAGCCGGCCTTCAAACTTCTTGGGAAAGGCAAGTGCAATCGACTCGTTCCAGTAGGGGTTCGGGTCCTGTCAGGACCCCGTGTCGCTCCCTAGCACATGTCTCGAGGCGCCGTGCGTCCTCCAGAATTGTGCCGGACTTGGCAAATCTGCGGATGGCTGCCTGGTTCGCGGCAAAGACACCAAGGTCGCGTGCTGGCGCCCGAGACGAAATGTAGTTGGGACTTCTTGGGTGTGCAACACTCACCCGCCTGTCTGTCCTTGTTCCGGATTCGCATGACCCTTTGCTCAACCTGCCATTGAAGCACGGGCTGTTGCCACCAGACACGACGACGATCTACAAATGCGCGTGATTCGCATAGGCGCTCTCCTACAGCCTGAAAGCCTTTGGCCGCAAGATCTGATGGTCTTTCTGCAAATGCTTGGGGTCCCGGCCCCCGGCTCTTGCTGCAGCGGGTTTCCGCCTCGGTTGGTTTCGACGAAGACCCCGCAGAATAAGAAAGTCGCTTAGAAACTCTGCAAGAGTCTTTTGAATCTCTTCTCATCTCGTTTCTGGGCGCAGGACGCACGATGCTGAAGGTGACGTAGGGGTCGATTACTTTCCGCTTCTGAGGTGGCTCTCATGGTACCAACATGTCGCAACGTGCGGGAACTGCCGCCGATTATACATCCAAGGCCATGGCGGACGCACTCGGCAAGTTGGTCGCCTGCTCCAGAATTTTCACCCTCTGTGAACGTGGCTACAACAGTACGGGAGGCAGAGGAGCACGCCGGGGAGCACTTGCGAGATGTTCAACGGAACATTGAAGCAGGGAGGGCAAGTCCGAAAAGCTGGAGAATCCATCACAGTGACAGGTGGCGCGAAGGCCTTGACCAAGTTGCACATTACTGCACCCTTTGCGTAGGCAGCCTGGACCAGGTATCACGGCAACACGTCCGCAAGCCACTTCGAGGGCTGTTGGTCCATGGCACGTTTGGGGGCTTGAATGGGTGCGGCATTGGTATATTCAATCAAACACCACTCGGGCCAAAGGCCAAACAAGGGGGGGTGTGGTGCCGTAGACGCTTCTCAGGCGCAGGTCTGGCCTGCATCAGAGCCTTGGACTGCATCTTCTGCCGTGTGGAGGCCAGCACCTCCCCACTCTTCCGCTCCCACAGTGCCAATGTAGTACTGTACCAAACAAGCTCCGCCACTTCTGTCTGCGCAGTCTGCACGGGGCCGCGGCCCTCCGTAGCCCGGCATCTGGGCCCTCCAGCATCATGCCAATGTAGTGCGCGACCTGGCCGGTGCTGATCTCGGGAGTTTGGGATTCCTGGACGTTGGGATTCGGGTTAGCCCGTCGGGGGATGTGAGCTTGAGTATCTGAGTATACGTACGCAACACACCGTGTGTACAACTACATGGCACAGTGGGGATCCTCTACCTTTGATTCGTTCCAGCACCTTCCGTCAACGCACTTCAACCCATAAAGAAGCTTCAGGCTGCCTGAGTCACGAATTCCACATCCTCGCTGGTGAAGGTCGTACCTTGCACTGGTGTCCAAGTCGGTCCAATGCCCCCCAATGCCCCCCAATGCCCCCCCCCCCCCTCTTCCCGGAGCTCTGAAGACTAAGACCGCCCGTCAAGGGCCGGGCTGCCCTGCTTGTTGACGCATCGGATGGCCCCTGGGACAGGAGAGCGACTCCGTGTTTTTGAAGCTTGAGACACCTCTGGCAGCATTTGGGGCACCTGCACAGTAGCGCAACCAGAACCCACAAGCCGCCCGGCCTAGGCATTTCCTCGAGGTGTCGAAGAGCGGCACCACCAGTTCGGAGCCTCTCCGAAAAGAACCCAGAACATGGTCTCGACATCTCCAGAACAGAGATGCAGGAGTCAAGGAGTCGAGACGCCAAGAGTGAGGAAAAGAGACGAGGGGAAACCCCGGAGTATTCCAGACTGTTCTGCAGTGCACTTGGCAATACCTGGGGGAGGTCGCTCCTGATGCTGCGTCGCCGGAGCCAGCAGGCAAGTTCATGACGTGGCCAACTTGGACAGCCTTCGGGTCTCAAGCCAACTCGGCTGATAAGCACGCTGCCGCACGCAAAACCTAACAAAGCATATATCCATTGCATTCCATGCACTAAAGCACAGCATGCCACACGTTGACTCGAATACCCAGCTACCGTGGTTCAACCGGTTCCGCCCCCACCTCTCCCGCTGCACCAGTGCCTCAGCCGCTCACATCGACATATCCGCAAAAGGCGGGGTTGCGGGGCCCCCCGCAATATTGCGCTCTCGCAATATTCTCGCAACGTGTCTACTGTCTCATGGGTGCCCTCTTCTCTAAGCCACTGTCCCACTGGCGTTGTGTGGTGCAGCAGCGGTCCATCTATAACCTTCATTCGGAACAAGAGATGGGAGACAAACCCTCAAGATGCCTCTGCACAAGCTGCCCTTAGGACCCGAACCTCAGAGAAGAGCTCTTGTGACCTTCAGCAAGAATAAGCAAGGTCTTTCAGTCTTTGGCCTGAATGCCAAATCGGAATGGCAGGCCGAGTTCGCGGCTGCCGATCCAGCAGCATCAGCACGGTGGCCTCCCAAGCCACCGAACGCATCCCAGTGCATCGCCGTCCGCGTCTTGCCCCTTTCTTCGGCCACTGGTCCCGTTCTCTTGCCTCGGCCCCAAGGACCGTCCGGATGCCCTCCAGCGCCGGGACGAAGAGCGTTGCCTCGGCGAAATGTGTTCAGAAAAGTCAACAAGTTCTTTTTGAGGCCAGTGATGAAGCACGCGTTCACAGGTTTGCTGCGCACCATGCGCTGTGAGGCAGCCGAGGTGAACTCAGGCGAACCTGCAAGCACGTTCTGGTACGCAAAGCTACGGCAGAAAGGCATGGTTTGGGCAATGCCCCCTGCCCAAACCATGGCCCCCCCCGCCCCCCAGTTGCTGTGCTCGGCCGAAGTGTTTCATGGTTAGGCTGGAAATCAAGAATTATCTGCACGGCCGCGCTCGGCGTCTCGTAAGGTTGAGGTTTTTCAACATGCCTCGGAGGAGATGCTCCGAAAAGGAAGGTTGGGTAGCTCACTGAGACTTTTCTGGACACTCCCCTAAGCTTATGCTCCTGAGGAAAGAAAATGCACCCGACACATCCCTGCATGTGAGCCTGTTGTTTGCATGGACTTCTCGCACTGCTCGATGACCTGCACGGCAGCCAAACATTACTGGCAGTACTTCATTCCCGAGGAAACCTTGCGACTGACACTCAATTCACACATCTGGTTGTGCAGTCGGAACTAAACAATAAGACACAATCTATTTCTGCTGACCCAACACGTGAGCAAGAAGACATCTCTGATACAAGCATATAAAATAAGAATAGCGTTTGCTTGTTCTCGCTTGGTTTGAGGGATGAATGCAGCTAAAGTAAACAAGATTTGGCAAACGATACACTACAAAATGAAGATTGAAGTCACCAGGCTCCATCTCGGGCCTCGACCCTACCTCATGCCGTGTTCCCTGATCCTGATCCACGAGCGGGTGCCCATCTTCAGCCTCCTTAAAGGTCTGCTTGTCGTTGATGAGAGCCACGGACACATGGGAACCTCGGTGGAGGGCGTCGTCCCTGCTCTGAGCAGGCACCGGTACTCGTTGTGGCCAAAGCGGCAGATCGCTGACAGGAGGTCTTCATCCTTCTGTGTAAAGGCGCCATGGTTGCTTTTCCTTGCACAACAGCCCGAAACCCGCAGAGCAGTCAGATCAGTCAGAGCAGTCAGAGCAGTCAGAGCAGCGCGACACACGTCACACTAAGCAGGATGCTTATTGACAACTGACACGACGCCGTGGACTTCGCCGCCCTTGAAGATGGGCATGCCTCGTAGCATCTGGAAGCACAGCACAAAAAGCGCAGCCAGGATGCCCAAGAAAAGTTGACAGAAGAATTGAGCTCCGAACAAAGAATGCTTTGCACAGCGATGCCAGTGTTCAAGAAATTGTCGTGGATTTCAGGCTTGTACTGCGCTTCATCCTGGGGCAACGAGACATGAAAGACCACCTCTTGGACTTTGGCATGAACAGCCCTGGGGCCTTGATGTCTGCCACGTTGACGAGGTTGCCCGTGCTGACCACATGCCCTGCACGACGCAAGAAGCTCAGGCAGCCTCTAGACAAAAATTGTGAACGTGTTGATTCTTTAGCCAATGTTGTAGTCACACCCGACCAGCGCCTATGAATCCTTCGTCAACCTTCCAGTGGAAGTGCTCTGGAAGGTTGGGCGTGTGGTGCGATGCGATGAGCTCATCACGTTCCTGGCGAAGTCATGAAGGGAGTTCAGGCCCGCGGCGGAGTTTGAGGGCCAATTCAGTGCTATTCAAAAGGCCTGCGGTCAGCTGCCCGAGGCCGCCACTTTGTTGAGAAGGAGCAAGGACACGGCCTCAGCCTGAAGAACTTCCTGCACCTGCACGAAGATGCGCCAAAGGACGGCTTTGTAGGAGGCTGTAGAGATGCAAAGCCTATGCACACCATGTACACCTGGCCTTGCTGACCACGATCGCGAAGGCCTCCTCCCGCTCCTTCAAGAGGGCCCCAGAAAACTGCGAGTACATTTAGGGGTACCCCTTAGAAAGGGACCAGAATTTTGACAAATTTTGACAACCACCCATGTGTAGCGGATGTGATGCGGCTGTGTATGGCCTACACAGACTCAGCAATCACACAAAGGCTTCGACATTCTGGGTTTAGGGCGGCTTGCGTCCAAAAAGGCAGTAGTTGAAGGAGCCGCGACTAGCCTTCAGGGTATGTAAAGCTTTCGGTTTACAATGCGCTGTTCAAGGGCTTCGGGTGTCTACTGATCCGGTTGAGGGTTGAGCGCCGGGTTTGGGCCTTCAGGTTTTGCGCACATAGATTTCAGGCATACAGGTGCTTGACCACAACAACCAAAGAGGCTTTGCGGCAGTGCAACATAATTTCGGGATGCGAGTAGACGCAGATATCTTGAACATGAGCTCTTGGTGGGGGGAGTTGGTTTTCGGTTACCCTACGCCACAGGCTTCTCCTTCTCCCGTCGCTGCCGCACAGCCGCCTCAGGGTCCATCCTCGAATTGCGAGAAAGGGAGAGAAAAGGCTTAGGGTTTACAACTATAGCGCTAAAGGGAGAAGAGGCTGGAAGCGACAAAAAAGGATGGCGCTGAGAAGTGCGCAGTCATTCTGAGAATGACAACATCCAAGGACTGCTGGGCGGGCGCGCGCTGGCGCAATGGAAAGCCAGCAGAACATTCACCTTTATGCAAGCCCGTTTATGTGACTGCCCTAGGGCTAAAGTTGTTCCTGGAAGAGAGAGAGTCACTTAGTAAGCTCTCCCAACCTGTCGCTCTCAGAACACTCTTTGAACGTTGTGGGAGGGCATGTCAGGTAGCGAGAGCACGGAGCAGCGCCGATCAGAACTTTGCGGTTGCAGAAACCGCTGCAACAAGAAGGTCTGTTGCTTTCTGGAGTGCCTTGCTCTCTAAACATAGCAGAGAAGAAAAAAGTAGAGTCCATGCCTTGTACGAGCAAGAGATGCAACTCACGGAGAGTGAGAGGGACGTGGGCTTTGCTGCCGGGGCGCCACAGGAGAGGACAGCAGCCGAGGATGCAGCCGACCGTGATGCCCACGAACTGGCCTCTCCACAACAAAGGACACTCTGAGCCTCTGAGCCGTACTTTGCCCCTTTGCGAAGCTCGAAGCCGCTTTGCAGCAAAGAACGGCGCCTATGTTGCGCCAGCGCACGGTTACGCCCATTTCCTCCTGCTGCTCACTCAGCTTGGGCTCCTCAAGGATTTCGAGGCACTCACAAGAAGAAGAGTCGAAAAGAGAGACATAAAAATAGGGCAAGGGGGCAGGGGAGTCAGAAAAGACCGCGAAGCGAGAGAGAGAGAGACAGAGAGAGAGGGAGAGGGAGAGAGTAAGAGCAAGACAGAGAGAGCGAGAGAGAAAGGGATAGAGAGAGCGAGAGAGGGAGGGGAGGAGGGAGAGGGAGACAATGAGGGAGAGAGAGAGAGAGAGTTCGCGCGCCTCGAAGCCCAGTGACTTGGCTCTGGCTTCCAGCCACTGGCCGGACCAGATCCCAGCCCCGTCGCTCAGCGTGTTCCCGATGGCAGCCCTGAAAGCTGAAAGCGCTCATCTCGTGCCGTTTCAGTATATCTCCAAGCTGACATAGAAGAGCTGCAAAGGCAAGCTGTTGCTCCGCGACTGAGTGCTTCAAGTGCTTTTTCATCTGTTTGATCAGCATCTGCTTTTGGCTCCTCAGCTCTCGGCGCAGCCATGGTGCTGAAGTTCAGGGCCACCTAACCGAGCCCCACGGGTGGCCCCAAGGCGTCATGCAAATCATGCGAACACATAGTCACGGACCCGTGGAGAGGCACTGAACGCTCAGAGGGGCGTGCACAGAGCGTGCTGTCAATGATGTCTCCGAACAAGATCATGAGGAAGTTGTCAAGGAACCCGAACCTGTCGCGACACATCCGCGACACCCAAGAAAGGGCCTAGGACACTACGCGGCTTGCCACTCCAGTCCAAAAAGCTTCAAATCACATGGCAAGGCCACCCGATGTAGGGAATGGCTGCGGCCTGCAAGCACCTGGTTCTTTAACCGCAGAGGCTTTCAGGCAGCAGGGCTGCAACAGTGCCTATGCAGCTGCTCTCGAGTAGGTGGCGCAACCCTGAAGCAGTTTGGGCACGGCTGATGGCTGATGGCTGTGAAAGATGCTGCTATCATCCGCAAGGCATCATGATCACGAGGCTTGGTCGTAGACTCCTGCTTGGCCTGACAACCGGCAGTGAGGTTTGGAGCACCTTCCAGCCGCAGCATCTCTCCGCCTCCGCGTCGCCCTTCTCGCTCTCTGGGATGTCGGGCCTCATTTGCAAGCGCTTCTCAAGCCTTCTCATGTCTAAGGATCGCAGTGAATTACACAGTGACTACACACTGACACGGGCCACATAGTGACAAGATGTGACAAGGCAACGGCCCTGGGCTTGGAGTCGCCGTGGACGCAACCGACGTAAATGAAGCCTTATGCCGCAGAAGATGCTCGATTCCCTGCGATTCCCCTTTCACGGATCCCCCTGTGGCCACTGCATGTGGGTGTGTGTAGGTCTCATCAAAGGTGCCTCCGAGAAGCTGCAGAGCTGAACTCACAAGAACCCTTTCGTTTCGTCGCTTCTGCTTTGTGGGTCCATGTTTCCTCCGAGCGGCTGCGGAGACACCCCCTGGCCAAGACTCCACGGTGATGAGGCCTCGGCCACGATATGAGCACATCATTCCGAACAGAAACACAAGAACGGAAAGTTCTACACGTGGTTTGGCCGCCTGTGGAGATGTCGCAGATCCCTGGCTAGTCCTCTGCAACGAGCACTTTCTTCCCAGATGGCTGCAATCGTGCAAGAAGCCTGCGCTTCGCGTCAGCTGCTGTGCACCCCGCAGGCCGTGTCGCATGGCCTGAACACCAACTAGAGGATCGCTTAAGCATTCAGCGAAGCAAGTATTTCAAGTATGGTCTGCAGATTGGGACTATAGGATTTACTGGATGTTGCTTGCAGAGCTCTTCTCTGTACTGCCCACCTGTTTGCCACGTCACGGATCAAGGATTGAAGCTCCGGAGCCAATCGCAAAAATCGCATACAGCTCACAGCACGACGTGTGCGCGACGTGTGCATCCCTGACGACCGACGGAAGCAGTCCACAAGTCACGCTGCGATGTCCCTTCATCTGCCCTGGATTACAAGGCACGATCGTTTTTTGATGTTCTTTGCGACCTTTTTCCGAAGCTCGGTGCGAGCTGGAAACACAACAGGTTTTGCAGCATGCTAGCACAGAGCATCATTGCGGTGACTGCGTGGGAACGTCATCAGCCGTGCTGACAAAGCATCGCCGTACTCCCGGCAAGCACTTGAGCGCCTTGGCAAATTCCCAGAAAGCTTGCAGATGCACAACAGCGTGGTTAGCAGCTCTTCAACAGCCTTTACTCCAATTCACAATGAAGCAATGTTCCTCTGAGGACCAGGCCGAGGCATTTCCGATGAAGTCGCTGATCATGCTCAGCCAGCTCTGGGCAGAGTCTTGTGCGGTGAGCGCCTCCAGAAGATGCCAAACATGCCAACTCTCATTCAAAGGACTCTAACTCTTGTAAGAGTCAGTTAAGAGTCTGAGTCTCCATTCGTCTAATGACTCAAGAGCATCCTGCTCGCGAGGCAAGGCCTCTGGATTTCCAGTGACCACTCTGGCGCAGAGAGCGCCAACCTCCCGATAGTACTCCTGCACAAGCGTAAGCTGAGTATCAGAAGCACCTGGGGCGCATTTCAAAGCTCATCCTAATACATCCTGTACCGCAGACATCACAAGAACGGCCCTTGGTCTCCCTTCGGGAGAGCAGCCGGAGATCGTTGTGCCCTGCGCGCGGATACCTCAGGCTGGCCCACGAAGCGCTGTACGAGCGTGAACTCGACGTGCACTTGCACGTTGCTGCAAGTTTCTGCAAGTTTCTGCAAGTCTCAAAGTCTCAGAGTCCCAAAGCCGCACGAATACCACAAAGCCAACGCCAAAGGCCCCTCAAGGCCTCCAAAGCCCCCCCAAGGCTGCGGCCGTACCAGCTTTCGCTCCGAGCTGCATGCTCTGTGCGCACAGACAGCCTGCAAAATGCGATGCTCCACGAGCAAGCGGAACAGTCGCGCATGTTCAGCTCAAACCCGCCAGCCAGGCCTGCTCCACAGGGCTGATCTGGCAAGGAGCAGATGGCATGCGCATGCTGCGAATGCTGCGTGTGCTGCGTGCAAGCTGTCAAGCTCTCTCGACGTTTGGCGGGCCTCGTCCTGATCTCCGTGAATAATCAACGTTGGAACCGTCACCTGTCTCGCTTACATCCGGTCATGCATCGTACTTCTTTTCAAGCGCTGTGCAGTAGGGAGTGCACGAGTTAAGGAGCGTCTGCTTTCTATCGACGGGCTGGTATCGCATCGGTGTGTCTCTGGATGTGCAAGGTGCACGGAATGCCAAGAGTTCAGCATCTCCCACACGGAAGGAACCCTAAGACAAAAAACACAGCTCACACTGACAGCTCGGTGTCGGCCTACAGGCCCAGTATGAATAACTCACACTTACACTGAGTCACTGAGTTGCACCTTAGCACAAAACTCTGCACCCGAGGACTTGCAGTCTCCGCAAGATTCGCTTCGCTCCAAGAGCTTTGGGGGAACTCGCCCCATGGCGACTTCGCTACACCTCGGAGAGGAGCACGAAGCTCCTGGAAAATTGGAACCTCCAACTGTTGCAGCTCTTGCAGCTCTGCCACTTCAAAACCCTGAGAAGATCCTTTTTTGCAGCCTTAATCCATCACAGTCCTCTTCAAGATTGCTCAAGCATCCTATTCCATCAATCTCCAAGGTCTCTTCGCTCCATGATTGGGGGGTGGACTCAGGGCTACAAGCAGAGCCACTTTGCGCGAAAGAGCTTGAACGCTAAAAGATGCCATTCGACGATGCCCTTGCAGCAACAAGTGGGTCGCACAACCATTGGTCCTTAGATCCCAGATTGCGCTTCCGAGTCCCAGTTGAAGAGCAATTGCCAATGGCAAGCCGCTGAGGCTAAACCTTAAACCCTTACTGCGACCGGACATCACATCGAATCACATCGAAGCATCTCATGCAGCTTGGAGTGCGATGTGCCTCAGCACCCAAGCGAGACATGTATGCGGCTGCAAGAGTAGCTGGCATGGTTCTGCGGTTCTGCAAGTGCAAAGAAGCCAGGGAAGCAATCGGTCCACCTTTTTGTCACCCTCCAGTCAGTGAAGGCAAGCACGGCAGCAGCATTCCGGCAACTCTTCGCAGGCTGGCGCAGGTGAGGGCCTCAGAATCGCCAATCGGGGTTGCATCAACCCGACTGCAAAGGACATTTGCTCGTGACCTCTTGTGCCAACTGCCAAGCCGAAGCGCTGATTCGTGCGACGCGCCTCCTGTGAGAGTTTGGAATTGGACCCCCCAACAACAAGGGCCTAACTTCTTCAGGGATGTTCATGGGGGGGGAGGGGGAAGGAGGGGGGCGGGGTCCTTCTCGGATCGGCTCGCTCTTGTCGCCCAGCATCCTGGCTGCAGCAGCCTTGGCCTTCGCGCAGGCGATGAACAAAACTCAACCGAACTGCTGAACAGGGCTATTTTCTTGGGATGAGGGATTTCCTGGCTCCAAATGTATTGAACAAGTGTTCAACATAGTCACAGTTGGGGCGGCCAAGGGAGGGAGGGAGGGGGAGCCCTTGCCTACCATCAGCACTCTGCTGCCCCACTTGTGCCGCCCTACTCAAACCGCGCCTCCTGGGAGTAGGAACGCTGAGCCTGCGGCAGGCGTAAGCGACAGGCACCCAGCTTTGGATGATGTGGCACTCGGTGTCTGCAAGACCCACTCCCCGGTTAGGACTGTGAAGCCTCTCATGACTTTCCTTCAGACTGTCCTTCTAGCTCATCGAATCCGCCCCCCAAAACAAGCAAGAAAACTTGCCTTGCGGACCTGATCTGCCAGAGCTCTTGCTTCACCTTAGGTGTTGTGTGGGCCCCTAGCCGCAGAGGCGAGGCCACAGAGGCGTGAAGGCGGCGGAAGGCTCTGAGGTCACTTGGCCCCTTGGAGCTTCTCTCCAGAGCAACCCCTCACTCCACCCTCCCCATCGCCTGCCACATTGAACAGGCTGGGCCTTGACGGCATTCCCTGTTAAACCCCCTTTGGGCCCCCCTTTAGCCCGACAGTCCTGACGAGTCGGCCCCAGAGCTGGATCTGAAGGTGACATCCCCGCAGAATCCCGCAGAGTACAGTTTTGGGATGGTCGGTGCATCTTTTGTGGCAGCCTCTTTTAGGGCGTAAGGCGGTGCAAGTCAGAGGTGTCAGCTTACAGGGCTTGCAGGCAACCGGCCGCGGATGCCGCGCCAAAGACACGATGTACAGCAATGTACCGAACTGCAAAATCTGGCAGGCACTGGCTTTAGGCACCGGAATCCCCCAACCTTTGGCCCAGACAAGCGGCTGTTCGATGGCTGCTGCTTCAGCAAAGCCTGCAGGTCTTGCAGGGCATCCGAGTAATTGGAGAGCTGAAACTCCGCCGACCTCAGAAGAAGAGGCAGACTCGCACAAGAGAAATTCGAAGAGAGAAGTCCTCACCAAAAGAGAGAGAGACTCCCTTAGAGAGACCCCAAGAGAGATGCAAGGTCAAATTGGGTCAAGCCGTATGGGTCAGAATTCGCTCCATATCGCTCCCTTTGTTTCATGCCAGGGCGCGCCCGACGATAGCGCGCCTCGCAAAGTATGAAGCAGTTGCCATGACTTTGCGTTCCTTGCGCTTCGTGCATTTTGTATGATCTGTGTTCTGTTGCGTTCTCCAATCTTCGCCAGGTTTTTTTCCACAACCTGTCCACGCCTTCGCATTGCTGGGGTCTTCCTCGAGCACGCGCGAGCACGTCTGTCGAGCTTCGTGTGGTTTCCCAAGCTTGAGGAAACCTGCAAGAGGCTGCAAGAGGGCCAACAAAGAAACGGCTACAGACAGTCAGTTCAAACAGCTCGCAGTCACATGTGTTGACCCTTCGGCCCTTCGGCAAAGTCCCGCACACGCTGCACGGTTGAGCTGGCAGATGTTGCGGAACTGCTTGGCACCTTCCTCGCCCTCAAATGGGGCCATGAGCCTGCGCTGCCCACTTGTTTTGACTGCACTCAGAGGGCCTCTGCCAGCCTCCGATACAGCTCCAAGGCGAAGCAATAGCCTCAGAGACAAGGCATCCGTAAAGCTCAGTCCGCACCATCAGGGCCCCATACGGGATTCGCCCCATTCTCCGTCTCTGTCTCTGTGCAGCGAAGGCACGGCCCTCTTTGAACGAGTTCGTGGCGATGTCTTTGCGCCGCTCCGCCAACTGGAGGCGCTCGTCGAGGGGCAGGGCCGCGTTGGCCGCGTTTGCCTGTCTGGCAACGCCTTGATTTCAACAAAAGGCCAAAAGGCTGCGCTGAGCTCTCTCCCACTCGAGAAGAGGCAGAGCAATAAGAAAAACCCCAACTGAGCTTGAAACTCAGAAGCTTCACTTCAAAGGTGGCCTCGAGCGCGAAATCCTGATGCCAGGGAGGTATCTCTGACAAGTGAACTGAGCTGCCATCGGACTGCGATCCTTCAACTGGAGAAAGCTAAGCTCTTCAACAGATTCCTAGCGGTCCTAGCCTCAGAAGGTCTCTCAAGCCAACGCCTACTCATAAGATTTTGACGAATTGTTGAAACCAAGATGTTGAACTTGTTGAGGCCAATGATATGCTGCTGCAAGGTCAGGGCTAAGGGTTTAAGCGTAGGGTTCAAGAAGCAAAGAAGTTCTGCTTGCAGGTGTAGGTACAGAAGTCAGGCCAGTCAGGCCAAGCTGTGCGTCGGAAAAATTGAGCGGGCTTCTGCAAACCAGTTTGGCCTCCGCGAGGGGTGTTGCAGAACATCACTGGCAAGTATCACCCTTCGCCCTTCGTTTTTTCTAGTAACGGCGCGTGGCCTCTTCGCCGACACGCATAGAGGCAGCTGCAAAGTCCAGGGCGTCGCAGACATCCCCGCTCCCAAGTGGAAAATTCAGAACCTTGTCCAACACGTGGACTTTTGCCGAAGGGCCGACCTCAGGTGAGAAGCACCCACGCCCATAAGGGCACGAGACTAGCAGTGGGGCATCTCGGTCGTCAAAGATCGTGACCTACATCTGCAACCGGGTCACCAAGACTCGGTCCACCCTCAAAGCTACTAGATCCGCATCTTGAGGAGGATCCTCGCTTCCAGCTGTGACAAGCTTCTTCACCAGCAAACCACCCTGCTCAGAGAGCTCGGGCAGGAGGTCCAATGCCACATACACTCGCCTGCGCACCCGCAGTCGGCCGCTCTGCATCTGCACTCTGCATCTGCAGCCCAGATGCTCCAACAGCAAGTCCACAGTAGCGCCACTGTGAGTGGAGTCCTCATCAACAAGCGTTTGCATGGTTAACTGTATCCCACCTAGCGCTCAGCCCTTTCAAGCACCTTCGGTCACCCGTGCCACCCAGACTCCACCATCTTGTCGCCTGCAAATCGTCGCAGCAGGACCTGTCGTCTGCCGAACTCTGATGGCTCTGGGAAGGATCTGGGAAGGATCTGGGAAGGATCTGGGAAGGGCCCCATGTGAAGCCTGGCAGCGTTCGCCTTCGCTCATGGTCAGCAGCACCTCCGTGATGATACCAGAAACAGTGCCGAAGTCCTTGGAGCCGACCTTAGATGGAAAGTGCAGATGAGAAGGACATGTGCGCCATCATCTGCCAGCCGGGTAAGGGGTGGGGCCAGTTTGTGCCCCCCCCCCCCCTCATTTCTCGTAAGCCTCTGGCGGTATGATCCAACTTGCTGCGTTCCAGAAGCACGTCCCCTTTGCGGGATGTGATGGTCACGGAAACGACCTCAAAAAAGGCACGTCAGAGGCGAACGAGACTCATGTACAGTGACATGTGACATACATGGTACTGCATGTGACTTACATGACTTACATGCACTGCACGCACTGCATTGTAAACATGCGAAGCCACCACGTCTTGGCCTCGTTGCGGCCTTGCGCTTCCCAGTGTGCCCAGTGTTCCCGGCGTTCCCTTCTCAAGGATCGTCTTGATGGCGCCTGGGACCCCGTGTTCCCCCCCGACCCTGCGACGTGAATGAAACAGTGCCATGCTATGCCCCCCCAATTGCGAGCTGACATGAAAAAGAGAGAGATACCAAAAAAAATCAGGGAAACCCAGGGCCTAAGCACTCCTTCAGGTTGGAAGATTTCCCGAGGCAATTGTCAACAAGCACAGAGGCAATAGCTTCGCGGAGCAGCCAACACCCGTCAAAAGAATGGCTGGCGTGGCAGCAGTGCGCGTGCAAACCTGCACCGCTAAGTGCTTTCTGCCACTTCCCCCGCCCCCTTCTTCCACTCTATCGCTTTCCGAACCTTGACCGTTTGCCCCCACTTTCTTTGGTCGGGAAGCGGAAAGCGAAGGGAGTGGGGGAAGGGAGTGGGGGAAGGGAGTTTTCTCGTGAGCTGCGGCCAATCAACGACCATCCCCGAGCACGTCCAGCTTGTTCTCCCAGTCCAGGAGCTCGATCTCGAAGACAAGGGTCGCATCCGGGGGCACCAAAGGCGGCGAGCCGAGATCGTCATAGGCAAACCTGGGCGCCACCGTGAACTCCGCGACCTCGGAAGTTCCGAAAAGCTGATCCCTGCGGTGCTGAGGGCCTCTGAAGACTAAGGCCAGCGCTTCGCCCTTCCTTGGAACCAAAAAACGACCACCCTCTCCATGCCAAGAAGATGGGGCATCAAAAAAAGGGCAAATTCTCTAATTCTCTTCATCGGGGCACTTCATTGTCTGTACCGCGATCTCCAAGCCTTGGATGACCTCCAGCGGCCTCTCTCGACCAATGTAAACCGTTTTTTTTATACATGATTCCAAGCACAACACATACACACACACACACACACATATCCACACATATCCACACATATCCAGCTCTGGCCTTTGGTTGACGATGAACTCGAAGGGCTTGGTGTCCCTGGACGAGCCAATCGCTGTCCCGTCCAGAAGCCGCACATCGAAGTGAATGCGCACCTGCTGAGTCAGAAGCCGAGAGCTTCAGCCGCTGAGAGAACACTGAGACAGAACACTGAGAGTCAGAACCAAAGCGGGTCGGAACACCGTGGTGCCTCATCGCCAGACGTCGGATGGTCCTGCGAAGAACCTTCCTGGAGGAGCGTCTTTCGAATGCCCCATGGAAGGCGGGGCCCCTCCTGAAGCAGCTCAGGGGGGAAAAGTGCGGACTGCTCCGGTGGGCGGAGCAAAAGAAAGGGCAGTTGTCGCAAAGGGGAATGCCTCGTTCTCATCATCCACTTCGCTTGGTTCAAGCTCCACGCCCCACCGGCTGCCGGCGGGCAGCTTGAAGGGCGCCGTGGCTGGAAATGATGACATAGCTGCAGGGTGCAAGGAAGTTCCGGAAGCTTGGCAACCCTTTCTTCGATTCTGATGCTCATACGCTTGCGATGGCTGGCGACGAGACTAAAGCAAGTTGCAACACTTGAAATCATGCGCAGAGGCTACATCGCTGCAACCTCGAGCAGGACTGCTGATCGCTGTCGGACTGCAACAAGCACTTGACGATCATCGTGCGAATACTCACCGTGAAGGCTGAGCAAGAAGCAGGAAGTTCCTAAGAAGCACGCCGATTCAGAGATTGCTGAACTTCGGAGCCCGAGGGCAGTCTCCGCCTGAGCCCAGGAGTCTTGTTGGCCAATTGTGCGCACAACACGTGAGCCTAGTTTGAGTCTGAGGGCGTGACAAAGATAAGGATCCTTTCTGTCTGGATGCACGCACTGTGTCTTGACAGAAGACACGAAGGCTGCCGCGGAGCACACCTTGTCTGTTATGTGACAAGGCTTTAGAAGGCCTAGAGGCTGTCAAGTTCAGTTGGATGATTTTGGCATTGGGCATCTTGGTCCTTGACCTTGGGCGTGTCCTGAGCTTCCTTCATGAACCCGTTGCGAGGACAGTCGCCGCCTGGCCGGCCAACTGCCACCAAAAGAACCCTCTGAGCTGGGCTTTGACTTTGAGGCCGTCACAGAGATATGGAGGCTTCCGCTCTGGATGCACACACTGTGTCTTCGCTGATGACACGAACGCTGCAGCCGCGCAGACCTTTTTGGAAGCTTGGACAGCTCAACAACTCTCGCAAATATCTCCCACACATGCTCACGTATTGTGAGAACATCAAACACGCAGCACACAACACGCGCCTTCTCGTCGAAGGTCTTGGCGTTCCGTGGGCAGTCCCCGCCTTGCGCCGACTTGGCTTTGGGGGCTTCTGTGGAGCTCCGGCTTCTCAGAATAGGCCCCAGACAAAGGTACGGCGGCTTCCTTTCCGGATGAACGCATTGGCTCTTCGCAGACGAGATGAGGGCTGCGCAGGCCACCTCACTTCGTGGCACAGCAGAAGCAGCATTTCAGTGGGCGCGGGGCTAGAGATGTCTGTGATTTGACGGAGGGCCTTGCCACCGCAAGCCTCGCCGTCTAAGAAGGCTACCTCCTCCAGCTGAGACTGTGATGCTGTGTATCCGTATGTATCGATAGCACATGCATGTACAGCTTTTTCCATGGGAACTTGCAGCTCGCATGCGTCTATCTACAGCCAGCGCTTGCTTCACAAGCAACTGGCAGATTCTGGACCACTCGCTTTGCGAGGAGCATGAATCTAACAATCTAAGCTAAGTCCGCCGAGGCCTCGGGCCGAAGGTGTATAGGTTGTCAAAACAGGCACCCCCCTCCAAATCCTCCCCCCAGGCCCAAACACTTTTCGGCCCCCTTTTTTTGCTTCAAATGGGTACCCCCCCTAGGAGAGGAGGGTCCGCAAGCGGATGTCTCGCCAGGACCAGAGGCAGTTGCAGCCCATCCCAGCAGGGCGCCACCCCACTATCCCCCCCTACGCCCCCCCCCCTCCCCCCCCGCCCCTACCCCTCCCCCCCTACCCCCCCCCCTACCCCCCCCTACCCCCCCCCTACCCCCCCCCCCCTACCCCCCCCCCCCTACCCCCCCCCACCCCCCCCCCCCCCCCCCCTACCCCTCCCCCCCCACCCCCTATCCCCCCCCCCCCCCCCCTACCTCCCCCCCCCCCCCCAACCCCCCACCGCCCCTCAACCCGCCCACGCCCCCAACCCCCCCCCCCCCCCCCCCCCCCCCCCCCCCCCCCCCCCAAGGCGGAGTTTTCCTGCTCCGACGCGCTGGCTTGAGGGCCGGGGGCTCAACTGGTGTGAGCACGGCCGCAAATTAAGTGACACGAGCCGAAGAGTTTAAGCTGGAACCTTGACACGAACTCGAAGCTCCAGACAACCTTAAGCCCTAAGCACTCAACCGTCAAACCCTAATCCCTAATCCCTAAACCCTCAACCCTAAACCCAGCTCTGCCACGCCGTGCTAGGGTTGTCATTCTGAATGTTTGGGGTTCAGGACACGTCGGCTTCTTGCTCATGCAGCCTACGCCATGCACTGGGACAGGCCGAGGCGGGTCGCGTAGCGTTAAAATTAGCACAGTTAGCATTGTGGTCATGCCTGTCACTGGCTGGCTCTCCATTGGCGCGCAACTTCTACGGGCTCCCTGGAAATTCACCCGACTTCTTGGACAGCAACAGCTTGGCCGCTGCAGCGTTGGCGCCTCGAGTACCCAAAGTGAACCGCACCGGTGGAGCCGTTTTGAAAGTCGCAGCATATGATGGCACTTCCCAAAATACTGTAGAAGGGGGGTTGTCCCGGACATACCCTCAAGACACCATATTCGTTCTTCCCAAAAGGGCACCCCCGTTTTTTCGGAAAAAAAGGAACATGTTGGGCCACATGTATCGGGCGAGCCACGGGAATCTTCTTGGAGAACCCACCATATGGAGGTCAAACCCCACCCCCCCCCCCGCCCAATGTAGCAGCAGCTCTTGGCTCCGGGCTCGACGTGTTGGACTGCCGGCCGGCTGTCCTTCGGGGCCATAGAAAGGGGGATCATGTTTGGGACATGCGCTGGAAGCCCCCTACCTTCTTCGAAGCCTCGCCCAAGCCAAGCCGTCCCAAATCTCAATTCTAATTCTGGCGGCCTCAAAGCACCATCCGAGCGGGAGGCCCGAAGAGCCCTGTCAGACAGCAGAAAACCACAAGCAGTCGCCATTTGCAAACTTCCGTGCAGAAGAAACAGACAAAGAGACAAAAGGGGGAGCATACATAAGCCTTGAGTAAGTAGAGGCGCCTGGCAGCCTTGGAGATTTCCTCGGCGTCCGGCAGCGTGGGCCCCCGCCCCAGGAACCGGGAAGGCACCGGAAGCGCCTGGCAGGAGCTGTTTCGGGACTTCGGCTTCGCGGTGATCTCCTAGTGGGCGTATTCTTTGTATATGTATCTGTTCATAGATGTACTAGATATGCATATATACAAAAAACACATATTTGTATTATGTATATGTATGTATGAAGCTACATTTTGAGGAACAGGGCTTCTGGAGCTGAGAAGGTGGAAGGTTCACGGCCCTTGTATCAGAACTCGACCAACCGTCCTGTCGGGCCGCTTTTGTTGCTTTGAAGAGGCGTTTTCTGGGGCCCATTTCGGGTTGACTCCCCTCTTTCCTGGGGCCCCCCGCCGAGGGCAGCGGCCGGTTGCCGACTCCCCCAGTAACGAAGCGGCGGAGGGACCGCGAGGAGGCCAACACCTCAAACAGAGGTCTCAACATGCTGAGCGTGCCCAGAAATCTCCCTTCAACCGGCAGCTCTGCTGAGGCTCCCGTGCCTCTGTGGGCAATTCTTCCAGAACCTGCACAAAGGATCGAAAGGAAGACTAATTGCCGAGAAAAGGCGAGAAGCGACAGCCATACCGGTCCTTGCTCGCTTCACTGAAATAGGGCAGGAGCCGATTGTGGCAGTACATCCTGGTGGCCAAAGGCGCTCCGCCCCGCAAAAAGCATCTGCAAAGAAACACATGAGAAGAGCAAAGGAGGAACCCCAAAAAGACTGAACTTCAACAAGCAAAGCACAAACCGCAAGCGTTTCTCAGTGCCACCAACCAAGGGGCCAGTGTAGATCTCCGAGCTCGTGGAAGCAAGGAGCAAACTCCTCCCAAAGGATAGATTGATGCTAGAAAGGAGAGCCTACCTCACTCACTACACTTCCCTGAAAATCTTACTGGTAGAATGGGTCCAAAAGGATGCCTCTCTACATTCCTTGCTCGGGGCAACTCTCTCCATGCTTGTATCAAGTCTTCGTCGCAGCACTCGCTGTTTAACAACATCCGGTCTTTCTAGGACTCTCGGTAGTCAAATCACCCACTCCGCATGTACCCTCTCCCAATGTGTGTGTTTCTTCAGTTTTTCTTTGGAGAGGTATGTGCGCGCGCGCGCGTGAACGCGTTCGCGCATGCGTGTGTTCGTGCGTGTGCGTGTGCGTGTGCGTGTGCGTGTGCGTGTGCGTGTGCGTGTGCGTGTGCGTGTGCGCGTGCGCGTGCGCGTGCGCGTGCGCGTGCGCGTGCGCGAGCGCGTGCGTGCGTCTGTCTGTGCGTGCGTGCGTGCGTCTGTGCGTGCGTGCGTGCGTCTGTCTGTGCGTGCGTGCGTCTGTCTGTGCGTGCGTGCGTGCGTCTGTCTGTGCGTGCGTGCGTCTCTGTGCGTGCGTGCGTGCGTGCGTACGTCTGTCTGTGCGTGCGTGCGTGCGTCTGTCTGTGCGTGCGTGGGTGTGTCTGTCTGTCTGTCTGTCTGTCTGTCTGTCTGTCTGTCTGTCTGTCTGTCTGTCTGTCTGTCTGTCTGTCTGTCTGTCTGTCTGTCTGTCTGTCTGTCTGTCTGTCTGTGTGTGTCTGTGTGTGCGTGTGTCTTCGTGTATCACCTTACACGTCCTTGTTCGAGACTTCCACGGCAGAGCGGCCCAGAGCCTCTGCACACGGAAGAAGGAAACAAGGAAACACGGAAGCAAGGAAGCAAGGAAGCAAGGAAGCAAGGAAACAAGGAAACAAGGAAACAAGGAAACAAGGAAACAAGGAAACAAGGAAACAAGGAAACAAGGAAACAAGGAAACAAGGAAACAAGGGGAGGAGAAAAAGCGCTCGGGAGAGGGAAGGGAATGGGGCAAATGAGAGGAGAGAACCGGGGGGGGGGGGGGGGGGGAAAGTGTCGCAACCGGGGCTGGGTCTAGGGGGGTTTAGGGTTTAGGAGTTTAGGGTTGAGTATGGTTTAGGGTGACACGTCATTGACTGACTCCTGCTGGCGTATTTATTGTTGGACATACAGGACCACCGTCTTGCGCCCAAACAACCTTCTCACGCCGAACCGTAAAACGTGCATTTCCCCAAGGTTGAGAGTTTTGGGTGAGATTTCTTTTCAAATTTCTGGTTTGTGATTTCCAAACGTTTTCGAAGCCTTCCTTTCACGATACTTTCGAAATGCTGCGCCTGCCTCGTTTCTCGACGGTAACAGGCCTCAATTTGTGCATTTTCGCGGTGTTGGCACGAACCTGAAAAGCACATTAAATAGTGCTGACACCTGCATTCAAGACATCGCGCACCGCTTTTTCACAGGAGTCGTTCAAGGATGTGTTGCTTGGTTTTCGGGCTTTTGTGTGAGGTTTTGCTTTAAGCTTTCGTGAGCGGATTGTGTTGAATGTCCTTTCGGCCTTCCAGGAATGTAACGAGAAGACGGACTAAGGGTGACAACATGCCTCTTCGTGTGATCCATCCAAAAAGGAAACATCAACCGAGGCTGCCGCACAGGCGTCGTTGGTCGCCGCATAGGTCTTCAGCCAACTGGCGCCCGGGAGGTTATTCTCTTCTTCTTCTTCTTATTCTTCTTCTTCTTCTTCTGGTTCTTCTTCTTCTCTCGCTCTCTCCAGAAGTGACAAGAAGTGAGTCTTTCGAAGCTCAGAATCATTTGCCCTGCAGAAGCGTCCGTCTACGACTCCATGTCTCATGCAGCATATTTTGTATTACTAATGAAATCTCATTTACAATCATATCCTTGTCCTTTGATCATAAATTATTTTTGGAATATTGGTTTTTTATTAGGAATTACTATTTTATTACAAATTATTACAGGAATCTTCTTAGGTTTACATTATACATCAGATATTAATTCAGCATATTTTTCTCTTTTCTTTTTAATTAGAGAAATATATTATGGATGGTGTTTACGTTATCTTCATTCTAATGGTGTATCATTTGTCTTTCTTTTTATATTTCTTCATCTTGGAAGAGCTATATCTTATGCTTCATATTTTTATAATCCAAATACTTGGTTCTCGGCCTGTCCACATCCGCCGGGTCTGGAAGCACCTTGGTCTCGTGAAGGATCCCGACCCACACAGCTCCCGGCAACAAGAGCGCGCTTCACAAGTGCGGACGGAGCGGCTGGGAGTTTGGCCTCCAGAGAAGAGAGGAGGGAGGCGCAAAAAAGGGGAGATGCGTGAGGGACAGGAGATGGGCAAGAGAGATGTGCGGGGGATGTGAGGGAAAGAGAAGGCGACTCGGCAAAACCCTCTCTCGGCCTTGACCCGTCGACACCCCAGGACCGGGTCGTCGGCCAGCTCGTGCTTCAAGGCCTCGTGGAACCTGAGAGGCTAAGAGAGGCTCACCAGAGCATGGGAAGCCTATCTTCCGCTTGCCTCACGATCTCGTGCCACCTCCTCCGAACGGTGTAGCCTTGGGGGCACAAAGACGCGCATGGGCCCCTTGAGCTGGAGAGCTCAGAGCTGTTGAGCTGCCGGCAACTTGGTAGGCTGTCCCACCAAGGCCATGGATCCTGCGAGAAGAAGACTGGGGGTGGTGTAAATGCTGGGATACGAATACGTATGACGATCCCCTCCTCGAAGCCTCTGGGAGAGTCACGTGGCGAGGGGCAGGTCCTGCCAAGGAAGAAATCACCAGCAAAAATGTTGCAAGGGGCTTTGGGGGAAGGCGCGACATGTGCAACCCGGCCTTGGTCTCGGGCAATCCGACCTGCACGTGCAAAACAAATGGCACAACGCACGGTGTTCGATGGCGTCGATGGCTGGCGATCATGGGGCCATGGGGCCTGGCCTCAGCGGAAGGGGTTCCTTAGCTCGGCGTTGCTTCTCTACAATGCTATGTCTTTCAGCCCTTGCTGGGCAACCGGCGCCCTCCCAGCTGCAGCGAATGATGTAGACAAAGTGCGGTGGCTTGGTGACCAGATCTGCCAGACGTGCAATTGAGCCGCTCACAGTGGCTTAGCTAGGTTGGCTTATGCCATGCTCAGCTGGAGCCTGAGGAAGTGCGAGTCCTCCGATAGAGCCGCAGCTCCACTCGCTGGATCTCGGAAAGCGGCACGGCTCGGAACACTTCATGGAAACTGGACATCTCGGGGAACAGACTCCCAGCTTGAGCTCTCGCCGCCGAAAGAAGGGAGTCAACGGAGTCCTAAACGCCTCCCACGAACAGACCAGAAGCTCCGGAAGCTCCCTCAAAACCATGAGTGGCTACTTCGACCTCCTGTGTGGATGCTTCCCGCGTCTTCGATCGCTCCAGGCCATCGCTGTCACTCATGGACGCCAACACAGCGCAGACCTAATGAGACTCGATAAAGCAATGTCACATCCTGGGACAAGTTGCTGGTGCTTGCATGCTTGTCATGCTGAACTTTATGGTGGGAGGGGGTACTCATGGCAGACAGCGCGTCCATTTATCACCAAAGCCCTCATAGCTGCGGCTGCATGTTCTGGTCACGGTACGACACGTGATGCCGCACGCAGTTGCCGTTCCCTTTCGTGGATTTCGTGGCGGCATTCGAGGCCCAAGAAGACAAGTCTGTGTTTTTCCCCCCGCATCTCAGCGAGGAGCGCGTCCACCTCCTGTTCTAAAGCCTCAGGCACCGGCCCCTCGCCACGCTCCAGCCGCGCCTCCCGAAAGCCAAATCAATGCTGCTTCGGAAGAGCTGCAGCTAAGAAGCGCCAATTTCCGCTAAGAAGATCCAAGAAGCATGTCAATTATGTCAGTGTATAGGGGCCTATTTGCCTGGCATGGGCAGCTTCTCGTCGCATGACGGCGGGGCACGCCTGATGGACCACCAGCCCACTTCTCCGCACGACCTTCTGCCGCTCAGTGTCCACGAAGTCCTGAAGCACGGCCAAGAGCAGCAAAGGGCAACAATATCAAGCACAGCAAACGACACGCAAGGCTAGAACTAAGGCCTCGCGCTTCTGCCAATTTGTGACCCGGAAGCAGCCGTTTCGGGTAAACGCCGCGCGGGCCTCACGTGGAGCCCGCGATGAGCGACCGTTCCAAAAAGACCTCCCTTCTCTCCCGACCTCCTCCACCAGCAAAGCCATGTCGGACTGGATCAAGACCTCCAAAATCAAAAAGAAACCTTCCGCCCGCAGTGGTCACAGCTGCACACAGATGCACAGAGGGAGTGACGTGTTGTCATGACCGGCCTCCGAGTGGGTGGGCAGGTGGGCTGCCAGGAGCTTCACCAAAGAGCCGCGGAGCAGCCGCCGGTCCCGGTGCTCCTCCTGCAAGTGCGGGTCCGGGAAGTTGATCGTTACGGTCTCCACCTCACTTGCGAGGGGCAATTAAGCCAGGGGAAGCCATGGGGAGGGGGAGAAGGCCCTCCAAGTTTGGCTTCTGTTGGAGGGCCAAGCCGGCCTGGCCACGACCCCCCAGCTGCTGAAGCAACGTGGCCAGGTCGGTGTTGGCGTTGCCCTACAAAGAAGAGAGGAGGCTGCAGTAGAAGCACAAGAGAGGCGGAGACATGGAGTCTGAAGTTTTCGGGCAAGGCAGATGCACGCATTCCGCGCCTGGGCGAAGGCAACGTTGCGCAGGCCTTGCTCCTGGGCCCGAGCGGAGGCAAAGGCCACGGCGTGGGCTCGGAACTCCAGGCCGACAACCCGCAGATCCGGCCGTGCTCGCGCCACCCCGCGCACGAAGCCACCCATGTCGCAGCCGATATCCAGCAAGTACCGTGCAGAGGGCTCAGAGGGCTCGTCGGGGAAGGCGAGGTCAACAAAGTTTGGTGGCAGCCTCAGGCTAGTAAGGTAGGTTACCAAGGTAGGTTACCAAGGGCTCTCAAAGCTCCACTCAGGAGCATGGCCATGCGGGCATGCCCTGGCAATGCCCTGGCAACATCTTGGCTGAGAAGCTGCCGAGCATGTTCCTGCAATGGGTTTACAGGATGCCGACTTCGTGGGCGGGTGGAGCGCTTGGAGCGCTTGTCTGAGTTCGGAGGTTGGTCCGCGTCACACGTAATCGACGTCACCAGCACATCCACAATCTCCGACACCTCACAGAGGCTTCTGAGATCTTCTGAAGGCAAAGAGCAAGGCAAAGAACATTCCCACAAGCTGATGTTGCGCCTCCCGCAAGGAGGGATCCATGAACTGCAGGCCATACAAGGCGTTGCTCACCTCCTCAAGCAGCAGGCCAATGAAGAATGAGTTTTTGGGGGATGTTCGGGGAGGGTCAAGACAGGGTTCCTGCCCATGAGTCCTGCTCAGTCATCGAGGAGTCGAAAGAGTCTTTCAGTTTGGAAGCAAGCAAGGCGAGGAGGCGACGCACAGCCGGACAATCGCTGCTGAGACTCTGCAGGCCGTAGAGTGCGTTGCCCACTGCCTGGCCGTCCAGCGGAGAGGCCTCCACGTAGGGAAGGAGGGCCGTCAGCAGCTCTTCCACCTCGTGCACTTCCACCACTTGGGGTACCTCCTCCTTCCACCTCATCCCCTGCAGCCCATACAAGGCCATGCCCAGCCCCTGGGCGGAGAAGCCGCGAGAGCCGCTGGAGTCTTCATCAGAGCCGCTTGCGAAGGAGGCGGTGGCCCAGCGTCCCAAGGCACCCAGCAGTGCTCGGGTCTCCGGAAGTCGAGTGGAGAGGTTCTGCAAGCCGTACAGCCCGTTGCTCAGCGCCCGGGGCTCCAGAGGCTCCTGGATGGCCGAGATCTGCGCGGTCAGTGACCGCAGGAGCGCCGCGACGTTCGGAGTCTCATCCTTCATCGACTGCAGCCCATAGAGTGCGTTGGAGAGCTGGCGACCGTCCATCGCGAGCCCTCTCTGCCGAAGGCTGCGGGCCAGAAACGCCAGGCTCTCTTTGCAAAACACCTCCCGAACAAATCCGAATGAAGCGGCACGACACGGAACGACACGGACAAATCACGCGAGTACCTCCTCTGCATCCAGCTTGGCCGCCTGGTACAAGAGGGTCGCCAGGTTCACACCTGGCGGATCTGAGACAATCTAACAACCCAAAAGGCCGAAAGGGGCCAACACTCTCCCGCAATATGCTACTCCCAGCCATGCCACCGTTCAAAGGGCGCGCTTCCTTCACGAACGTCTGGAGCAGTTGGCGCTTCTGCGCGGCCGACTTTGCTGCCAAAATCTCCTGCGAGAACATCAGCCCCCAGCTTTTCCCCCCAGCTTCTTCGTTCATCACCTCAAAAATTCCCCAAACGGCCGCATAAAATATGCCCCCTCGCCTTGTTGGTGCGAACGAACCCGTATCTGCGTCTTCCAGGGCTGGATCTCTTTGTCTTCGGCCCTTGACTTCTGCTGGGACCTAATTTGTCAAAGCAATCCACCCTTTGCAAAGGCCATTCTGCTCTCCGAACCGACTTTACTGCTCCGCTGCGGCAGGCCACCCACTGCACGGCGTACAAGCGTCCAGGCTCTCGGTGACAGCGCACAGGTCCCAAACAGGATCAGGTGCTTGCAGCATCCGAACGACCCGCGGGAGGCGGCGTGCCGCTTTGGCAGCGTCACCCCTGACAGGCTGCACAGCCGTGGGTGTGCCCAGGCCGAGGTGCATTGCATGAAAGATGTCTTGTGGCTAGTCTTGTCGGGTAGAATTATAAGGCTGGAACGAGGCCGGTGTTCAAAAATTCCGCTTTGTTGCAGAGATGTCTGTTGAGCATGAGTATGCATGAGTGTGGTGGACAACGCCCATCAACAACTGGCTCGAGACAAAAAGCTGTTCTGTTCAAAAGCACAGTTAGGCGCGGGTGAAGCATGACAGCCCTCTCCCAGTCTCACAGCAGCTCTCTCTCCTCCTCCACTTCCTCCTCTGGTCTCCTGGCAGCTTGATGCCATGTACAGTAACATGCAGACATTGCACCCTGCTCACGGCACGCAGCGCGTGCTCCCCGCGCATACGTCATCTCGCCTTCTTTCAGTTGGCTCCGCACGAAGAACCTTCCCACAAGCTCTGGCACCGGCACGTCTCCTGCCTGCACATCGCACAGAAAAGACACCACACCGCCACGCAGCAAAGAAAGAAGGAAGGAAACAAAGAAAGAAATGAATACTGAAATGAAAACTGCAGGCGCCGGCCCCCCCCCCGCTTCCCCCTCCCCTTGAGTTCGCGGACAGTCCTCGCACAAGGAGGGCAGCGCCCAAACCCAGGGAGCCGAGGGATCCAAGGGACCCGAGGGCGCCGAGGGCGGCCCCTCCACTGCCTTCCAACGTCCTCGCCAAGGCTGCCGCTTTTTTTTCTAAATCCTCTGAGAACACGGATGAACACTTGGCTTTTCGTCTCTCCACTCCAACCTACAAAAACTGCAAGGTGGTCAGCGACAAGGACATCCAGGAAAACCTTGGAGAACTGACCAGTTGACGCTCGCAGAATCTCAGTTCGTCCTGGACTGAGAGGGATCCGACGCCTCGGAACGTCCAGCGAGGCGTTTCATGGAGACTCTCAAGCTGCTGCACTCTGCCACTCCAGTCTCAGGCGGCTGCCGTGGCTTGTCCGGTTGGTGCGGCCGCTGGACCCCCAAGCGAAACAACGAAGGTGGGCAAGCTGCCCTGCCGAAACAACTGGCACAGTGCATTGCCACATATTGCCGTGATGTGATCCAAGCATCACCTTTTCTCAAGCACCCCAACACTTCCGCGTCACCACCACAATCACGCTTGGCATGCTTCACAGGGGCAACACGCTCAACGGGTAGCAAACAAGCCGCCAAACTTCTAGACATCATTCAGACAAGAACCAAGAAACATCAAACATAAAGCCGTGCCGTCCGTAGCCTGAAACACCTCCTGTCATACTCTTGGCTGCGTCCCAAGCGCGCGAGCACAGGAAGCGTCGAAGGAAACATTCTGCGCCACCGATGCCGGTAGCCCAAGCTCCCGAGAGAAGTCATTGAATCTCTGGCTGATACGATTTGCAGCAGAGTCATCAGGACGCATTTGTGCCAGCAGATCAAACACTTTATGCAGTTTGCCCCTCCACGAATGTGCGCCCGGCGCGGTGAGTCTGGTGGTTCCGTGCTCGGAGGCAGCGAACACCAAATCCCACCCCCCCCCCCCCCCCCCCGAGCTGCACTACCCGTGACTACCCTCGCCTTATCGGAACCGTGCACTCAACTGCTTGTGCGTGCTGCTATGTGCCACGGCGCGCCGGGTGCTGCTGCGGCGCCTTCAGGCCCAAGAGCCCGCCAGCTATCAGCGCCTTGCCTCACCCACGGAAGTTTGGCAAGGATGTTGCAAAATGTTCGACAGTGAGCTATCATGTTCTCATCACGCCATGCCATTTGCTATGCCTGCAGCGCCGAGTCGAAAGGTGCGGTCCCTCATGGCCTGAGAACTGCAAAGTCCCTCTTGACGGGAGACTCCAAGACGGGCAACTGTTGCAGGAATTGCACAAGTCTCTGCAAGTCTCTCGGGCTCCGGCTGCTTGTGAGGGAGCAGAAGAAAGCTCTGAGCCACACGGCTGAAGGGACTCCAGGCTTTCAACTTTCAAACCAAGCCACACTCCGAGCCACAACCCTGTTTTCTTGGGCTCAACATATCGGCCTCCCTTTTGGGGGTAGGGGAGGAGGGGGTCTTAACGTCCTCGCCTGTCCCATCTCCTCGAGCATCTTCAGAGGGCACGGCAGTGCCTTCAAGGCCTCTTACAACGCACTGCACAGCACATGTACAGGACACAGGACACAGGAGGCGACTTTACGGACTCTGCAAGTCTTTGACGTCAGACCTGAAGCACTTGCGGCATCATCATGCCAATCTGCATGACCTCGGCCATCGCTGTCACAGCACGTGGAGAATCCTGGAGACCCTGCTCGAGGCCCAGCTGAAGTCGACGTTAGAACGATTCAGTTTCCAGCCATTGGCAGCTTCAGGAGATCCATAACGCCAGACTGTCAGGATTTCAGAATCTACAAACAGTGCAAACAGTGCAAACCCACTCTGGGTGGGCCTCCACAATGAGGCCACCCACCCTTTCATCCTGGGAGATCACCAGACATTCACAACGATGCTCAGGGTGCATGTGTGAGCGTTGTCTGTGCACGGACGGAGAGCCAAGAGAGCCAGGAAGGAAGGAAGGAAGGAAGGAAACAAGAAGCGCCCATTTCGGGATCTCCATGACCCTAACGGTGCCAGCATGTAGCTCTGAAAATACTTGTACGAATGAGTTTCCAACAAAACTTTGCAGCCTGCCGAAAGCCTATTGCCTTTGCCAGGGTTTCTGCTGTTTGCGCATGCTTGGGGCATCTGCCACACTTTGGGCAGCCGGCTCCAACTATTCAATCCAGAGGGCACAGGACACCAGAATTGCCCACTCCCATCTGAGAAGCTGCACAGAATATGGATGCCAAAGTCATCATCTTCACCGTGCCCGCCATACTTTCTGTGATCACTCACAAGATGGATGGATAGACGGATGGATGCATGGATGGATTGTGATTACGCGTCCTGCTCGCTGACCCTACCCGTCCATCAGCCTCATCGCAATCAACTTGTTCAGTCTTGCAAATTTGATCTGATCTGTCTTCCCACGTATCCAAAGCTCCGTCATGGGACAAAAACGAGCACAGCGCAGCAATCGCGATCAGTGGTAGATTGTGCGAGCCCAGGAAAGCAACGCGGCCCTTTCGAATTTGATACGGTGTGGTATACTTCACATCCAGCCTCCCGCCTCCCATCCAAAACATTAAGTGCTACATGGCCTTCTGCAACCTTGACAAGCTAAGTGCACGGTCTGCAGACACGGTTCGTGAGACATCACATGACAGGAGGAGGAGCCACAGAGAGCGAAAGAGAGCGAGAGAGCGAGAGAGCGAGACAGTGCTTCCGGGTTTTTCTCTTGTTTCCTGTGAGAAAGCTGAGCTGCCGTGAGCTGTCGGAACTTTCCGGGGCTGGCACGTGCAGAGAGGCCAGGTGGATCGCACACGCGGTGCCCAAGCCTCACTACTTGAGTTCAAGGTTCTCGAGACTCGGCTTCCACGGGCCTATCTTCTGGGGTTCTAGACGACAGATCGAAAGATCGACGGAAAAACAGAAAGAACGAAAGAAAGAAAAAAACAGAGACAGACAAGACAAAAAAGAAGAGAAAGGAGGAAGAAAGAGAGAGAGAGAGAGAGAGAGAGAGCGAGAGAGCGGGAGAGAGCGAGAGAGAGAGCGAGCGCGAGCGCGAGAGCGAGAGCGAGAGCGAGAGCGAAACATCGCACCAGCGGGGGGTCACCCGCGACATCCCGCCACCTGTTTGACCACTAAAGCCCATCAAAGCGGGTGACGCTGGGCCACGTGTGGTGAGCGAAATGCACTGGTGCGATTTACGGCAGCTGAGCACCTCCTGCAGAGGGTCGCCAGCCTCCATGTATTATTGCATGAAGAAGTGGTCGATGATTTCCCTCATCACTCCGCCCACTCCATCTTTCAATCTTGGTGGGCCCTCCCACTTTGCTTCTCTTGGACCTATCGGTTCGACTCGGCGTTCTTGAGAGGCTTCTTTCGATCTCCTCTGGGCCCCCCGGCTTCGTCCGTGCAAAACAATTTGCACGTCCGCCTCTGCAGGAAACATAACCCCTAAACCCCAAACCCCAAACCCTAAACCCTAAACCCTACTGCACCGACGGCCCTAGGCACGCGAAATTCCGTGGCCTGGATGCCCGCAGCTTCCAGGATGGAAGGCAGGGCCTTGGGGATGAAGAGCGACTCCCCCCCCATAGGGACCCACTCAGAGCATAAGAGCCCTCCGTTCCGCCTGCATGAGGGCTTCGCTGTCGGGATAGAGGCGTTTCAAGCCTGAGGCGGACCAAGAGGCGTTTTGAGGAGTCCCCAAGCCCAACTCTTGGCGGCCCAGGACTTACTGACTTCTGTGTTGCCGGTTGCTTTGCTAGTGGCCCTTGTTCGTTTCTGAAGGGGTCTGGGGTGCAGGGAACCTTCCTTCCTTCCTTCCTTCCTTCCTTCCTCCCTCCTCCCGTGCCCTTCCTGACGTGATTTAGGAATACTCTGGGTGCCGCGGTGCTTTACCGACAGCATGTACTTGTCGGAAAAATATCTCGGATCCCCCGCCCGTATTTCTGTCTGAGCATTGCAGGCAGCAAGTGACAGGAAAGAAGCTGATTTTTTCGTAGCAGTATTGATTGCCGATGAGTTTGCTGCAACCCTCTGTGGTGGGCACTTGGCTTCCCTTCGCTCCAGGCGAAGCCACGGTACTGCCAGGGGCGTCAGGAAACCGTCGCAGCACCAACATGTTACAGCAAGAACCTTGCAAATCAAACTTAACTCTCAGTCGAAGATGACGTTTCAAAATCGCACGCTCACACCAGTGCACGCACACGTGTTCTCGCACACGTGTGACTTTAAGCCTGCCTAAGCACTAATGACACTCAAGGAGACCGAGCGTTCAAACCAGTTCGGGCCCTGTGGATGCATGCTGCTCCGCTGGAGGGAAAGTAAGGTTGAGCAGGGATTGCGGCCTGCAAGCTGCATGCACAATGCTCGCTCACGTTGCACTTGATTCTTCTTGTGGTGACATTCATTATTAGCTCAAAGGACTCAAGCCAGCTGCTTTCCTAAAGACGCAGAAGCTTTTCAAGCCATTGAAGGCCACTGTCAAAAAATGGCGTCGGAGAACTCTTTGGGGCTCTGCTGACACACTGTGCAGGGCTGCCACCATCCTCGCTTTATATAGGCTTTGGCAGCGCCGGGTGCTTCGGTGATTTGCTTTCTACGAAAGTCCGTCAACATCTTCAGGTGAAAGCCGGGTCCACTTCAAGGGGATAACCAGTCATAACACCGTGGCAAGGCCTTTATCGAAGCCTTTATCTGTTGCCAGAGGATATACTTGTAGTCTCGAACCGTGGCTCATCATGATGAGGCATTTTCATGTCCAGAGCAAACAGTTCATCAGCTCCACGCAATGACCATCGAGGCAAAACGAAACTTATCTGGCACTTCACGCGTACCAAATCTTCGCACCCGCCTCTGGGCACAGCACGAGGGAAAACCCGCAGTCGAAGAAGTGGTTCACGTCTCCCTGGTCAATGCTCGTCTTGCGAAATTAAAAACCCGGGAACTATGCATAGAGCTATACTTGAGAATGCTCGACACAGAAGATTTGCAACCACATCACTAGATAGCCCGGAAGTGCTGTCTAAGAAAGGTTGTTGTCCATGGTGGCACCCGATATCAGAACTCAAGCGTTTTGAAACTCCAATCCAACGCCCGAAGCGCAGTCTGCATGCTTGCCTATCGTGGCAGTAGCTGCTCATGAACTTGCAAGACTTACGACTTGGAAGTAACAAAAACCCGAGCGTCCACAGACTCTACAGACTCTAACGTGGCTTGCTTATCCTGACATGAGCTTCTCATGAACTTGCAACACTGACAGGCGTGAAGCTGAAACCGACTCTTGCCACAAGCGTGCTGGGCCCAAGTCTACGAAAAAGGCTCTACACTCCAATCCACCCCTCCCCACCTAATTCCCAACCCCCGAATCAAGACTCAACTGGGCTCCTCCAGGTCCGTGCAAAGCTCGGCGTTGGCATGGAAGTAGATCAGCATCGGAAGACGGGCTTCCTACTCTGAAAGGGGCTCGTCATGTTTCGAAGGATGTTCGGGTTTCGGGGCGCCTTGGGGAACTTGGGGGCTTTGAAGGGCTTCGAGGTCGAAGGCATTTTGTGTCTTTATTTGCTGGCCTCGGGCCGTAGGCCCTGGAACCCTAGCGGAAACAGCGGAAACTCTTTCAAAAGATTTGCGTAACATACGCGTGACCTCCGGGACGCCTTAGCGTCCACAGCCTGAATCCCCGGCATTCAACTTCCCACATAACCTCACCTTCAAGAAGTCTTGTCCTACGAATCCGAGCCGGCAAGCTTTGAAGTGACTACCATATACAGTTATCCACCGCCACAAAGCCCTCGACTCCATCGACATGGAGCCGCCTGCAATCCAGCCCGTTTGATATCGTTTCTAAACCCCCCTCCCCCCCCCCCGGGGCACCCAAACGCTCAAGCCCACAAAACCCTTCCAGCATCTTCCAGCATTTTCCAGGCGCCTGGCCAGCCTCAGCGCTGGCGCTCCTGTAAAGCCTCTGAGGGTCAGATGTGCAGATGAGGACACCCACAACCCAAGTGCAAGCTTACACGCAGCAGATCCCAGATACGTTCTAAACATGGGAGGCAACGGCGACTGCTCCGATGTGGTCCTGTAGGCCAACCGGACGCCATCCTCCGCCGCAAAGGTGCTGTCCGTCCAGCGGCCTGCAGCTGCGCGCGGGCTCCCAGTTCCCAGCGCGCAGCGGGGTAGGTGCCCCATGCCCCCCCCCAAAAAAAGAATTGTAGAAAGGCTGGTTGCAGGGTTTCTGCCGTAAGGCGCTGGGGTCAACTTTATTCTTCATCACATATGTTCACATATCATTTTCATCATCATCATCATCATCATCATCATCATCGCATTCATTCTACATCATTATCTCCCCCTCAAGCGGTTTATGGGGGTTGGTTCTGGGTTTCATCCTCCAATCGTCAGTTTTAAGTGTTTTTATCCTCCTCCTTCATCACATTTCGTCACTTCACACATTATTTCAGCGAAATATTTTCAGGGATTTCTCAAATTCAAAGATTTCTGGAGTGTTGGCGGTTGTGTTGTTTGGTAGGTTCTGGCGCTAAACTTCTGCTTGAAGGTTTGTTTGGGAAGGTTTTCCTTTAAGCGGATTCTTCAGGGTATCGGTTACAACGATGACGTTGCCGTTTTCAGCGACGGCTTCTCTAAAGTGTGCCCGACTCGCGTGTTTTTTTTTTCAATCTTGCTTTCAACGCAGACTGAATCATGTTTCAGAAGTCACACTGCACAAGTGAGCTTGACAACTTCGCTTCATTCCATTAGCAAGTTGTGTTCAAGTTTAGAGACCCTTCTTGTTCATCACACGCAATGGCTTCTAGCGGAACGGAGGCTACGAAGTTAGCAGAAACCCTACAACCAACTCTTCTACAATCCTCCCCCCCCCCCCCCCCCCCCCCCCCCTCTCCGCGGCAAAGAGCAACGCCGTTTTGGGAAGGCTTGCACTTCTGAGGGCGAAAGGCCACTCCGGCCACCATGAAGATGAGAGAAGGGCAAAAATCTAACACGATGACTGTAAATGTTTCCAGATTGCCTGGACGCACGCGCTCTCCATTTCTCTTTGCCTTGCGCAACCAGTGGCGACGACAGCCCCAACGCCGCTGACTATACAAAGGGCGGGGGGTAGCCAGCCGCCTTAGTTGTCCTCCTCTGCGCCTCGTTCCTTCTCTTCCTGCTCTTCCTCCTCTTCAGGACTTGTTGCAAGAAGCGGGTCGACGGCGGAATCACCCTGAAAGACACACACCGGGACGTGGAACCTCTCCGACTGCTCTGCGATCTCATCACTCTCCCCCATCCAACAGGAGGTTAAGGGTTTCCAGGGTCTTTTGGTAGGCCGTTGTAGGTGACCCATACCTTCATCTTCACACCATCGTCAGCGGATTTTGCGTTGACCTTGTCCTTGAGAAACTCTCAGTGAAGAACTGCGTCCTGCAGTTTCGTGAGCCACTTCTCCTTCTCATCATCAAGGGTCTTGGTGTCCATGGCGTTGTAAATTTCCTTGAAGGAGTCGTCCCATTGAAATTTCAACAGCTTGTAGGATTTCTTGTCATCTTTGACTGTGTCCATGGTTTGAGTACCTTCTGCATCAGTGGAAGGCTTGGCCAGAACACGGTTTGGTTTGGGTCAACTTCGTAGCCTCCGCTTCCGCCAGAAGCCATTGCGTGTGATTAACAAGAAGGGTCTCTAAACTTGAACACGAATTGCTAATGGAATGAAGCGAAGTTGTTCAAGCTCACTTGTGCAGTGTGACTTCTGAAACATGATTCAGTCTGCGTTGAAAGCAAGATTGAAAAAAAAAAAAAAACAAGCGAGTCGGGTGCATTTTAGAGAAGCCGTCGCTGAAAACATCAACGTCATCGTTGCAACCGATACCCTGAAGAATCCGCTTAAAGGAAAACCTTCCCAAACAAACCTTCAAGCAGAAGTTTAGCGCCAGAACCTACCAAACAACACAACCGCCAACACCCCAGAAATCCTTGAATTTGAGAAATCCCTGAAAATATTTCGCTGAAATAATGTGTGAAGTGACAAAATGTGATGAAGGAGGAGAATGAAAACACTTAAAACTGAAGATTGGAGGATGAAACCCCAGAACCAACCACCATAAAACGCTTGAGGGGGAGATAATGATGTAGAATGAATGAGATGATCTGTAATGAAAAATGACAATGAGTAAGGAGACAAATTGACCCCAGCGCCTAACGGCAGAAACCCTACAACCAACCCCCCCGCCGGGCAGCAAAGGGCCACGCCGTTTTGGGAAGGCTTGCACTTCTGAGGGCGAAAGGCCACTCCGGCCACCAGCTCGCTCTCCTCAGGGTGAGAAAGCGTGTTTCTTCAGGGGATTCGCAAGAGAGCTTGGGGGTGCTGAGATGTGCTGAGGATCCTGACCCACAGATTGCTTGCAGGCATGGAGTCATCCCTGGGGATGAAGGAGACAATCCGAGCACCCTCCGATACTTCGAGGGACTTAAGGAAGGACCTGGAAAGACTTCATGAGACTTAGCTCATCTTGAGCACGGCACAGCGGCCGTGCAGGACATTGCACACATCGCTGGAAGCTCCAAGCTGACAAATGCTCTACTGAGAGCAGGAGGCTGGGCTGTCTGCGCGCAGCTGCGATTCTACATCTTGGAGATGTTGATCTATTTGATGTACATTGGTACGATGGACTGGTTTGCAAGTGCAGCTCGTGATCAGGGGATGGCACAAGTAACTCTACCACCTCGTCGTCACCCTACGCCACTTCACCTTGAGGTTGGGCAGCCAGTTATGGTCCATGCCAGACATGAGGCGGCAAAGAGCTCACAGAGAGACAGAGCTCCATGAGGTTCCCTGGGCTGCTGGAGCACGACCCTCTTTTTGTGTCTCTATGTCTGCCTCACTCGGGTCCCGAGATTCGCAACGCTCCTCGACCCATGCCTTCAGTGGAAAAAAGCAAATCTCAAGGACCGCCCTACGCCCCGTGATCCCTACACGACGCAGTGTTTCGGTGGACTCTCATATACAATCATGTACTCTCATTGACTCATGGTCATGGTTCGCGCTCCCTTCGTCTTGCGTCTGAGGTGCTGCCAGCTCCGAAGCTCGCTGCTTGCCCACCTTGAGAGGCAGTTCAGCATCTCGGTTTTGCGCAGCTCTGTGAAGCTTTTGATGAGGGCTCGGGCAAAGGGTTTCAGCTCCATCAGCATGTCCTCCGATCGCTTGCCGCTCGCGAGCAGCCGCACCTTGGAAACGCTGCGAGTCTGGTAAGCTCTTAAGCGGGGTAGGAAGGTACTTCACAGTATTTCGGGTCTCCCACTGTCAGCTCGGCCAGCTTTGTCAGAGCACTTTCGCCGATGCTGTCTAGTAGGCCCTCCATTTGCCTCCGCAAGAACAGACTTTCGGATCTCTGGGCGGGGGGACAATGCGGACATTTCCTCGGCATGCCCCTCTGTACCAGATCGCAACAGCAGGGTGACACAAGACCCAAAACCCATGGTCGTATCACAGCATATGGCATATGACAGCCCTCAATTGCTGGAACCCGAGGTGGCCTTAGTCTCTCCACCGTCTCCTTCTTCAGGCTCGCCTGATCCTGGAGACTGCGTGACTACACAGCTGAGCAAACAAAGACCAGTCTGGTGCCAGCTTAGGGCATCTCCTCCAATGAGAGCGCTGTCGGACAGAAGGTCCGCATCGGTGGCCTGGAAGTCTCAAAGTTTCAGCGCCGGCTTCCTGCACTTCCCCCCCCCCCTTACCTCTCCGCCACTTCCCTTGCGCTTCCCCGCACTCCCCCCCGCGCTACGCTCCCCTCCGCTTTGTGCTCGCGGCAGTGCTCTGTGTCTGCAGTTTTCGGAGTTCTAGGCATCCGGTTGAGGGGCCTTGCCCTGGTGGTTCTCAGAAAGTGCTGGAAGCCGAAGGGACTATTTCGGAGATATAAAAAGGGCTTCAGAGCGGATTCTTGGGCAAGACACGTCCAGCGATTACATTATGCTAAAGCCTGGGATCAAATCTAGTGAAAGACACAGTTAAACTGTGAGGAAACTGCTCGGAACTTACCGCATGTCCAAGCCAGTTCAAACCTCTGGACTTGATCCCGGACCCATCTGCTCCAGCTGCCCAGAAACAGAAGACGAGAGGAGCAACGGCGGGGCCGACGACGTACTCGCTTGCCCTCTCTCTCCCTCTCTCTCTGATGTAAGGCGCCGGCGCTGTCACGGCTTCCGGCCTGGGATCCTCCGGCGGCTCCTTCTCCACCGATTTCACTTCATCGGCCTTTTTGCTGTTGAATGATGCGAGGTAATGCTCTGAAAGCACACTCAAATATATTTCAAAAATTGGAGGAAATTGCAAAGAGGTCTTTGGAATGCAGAAAACTACGCATCAAACGAGCCCATCAGCGGCTTGCGCGTAGAGGCACTTGGAAGGGAGCCGGCAGAGGAAACGGCTCAAGGAACACCACAATTTGGCTAAGCCCCTTTCTGTGCCCCTTGCTTGAGGAGAGGCTGCCAGCCAACACATGGAAATCATCGTTGGCACCGGTGCGTGCTTGCGGCCCATTGCTTTGTTGCTCTTGCATTGCACCGCCCCAAGCTGCAGTTCTGGCTTTAGCCCGTCAGCTTGGGCATGGGATGGCATGGGTAATCACAGGTCGTGGGCCCAACACAACATCCAATAGTCTATCTACTTCAGGGGCTGAGCATTCAACCCGAAGGACAACCAACACTGCAGTCCTTCTTTCGGGCTGCTTTTTGAGGCTCGGGCCCCATAGGACTGCGAAAAAGCGTGCGCGAGCAAAGATCAACCCATCGATGAGATGTAACTGCAAGCATGAACTGTGAATCATCGCGAGCTGCTGTTGAGATTGTCCGAGAACTGTCGTCGCTTTCGCACAGAGCATGTGAGGTGGCGAGGACCGGCGAGGCATCTAGCCGGACTTTGCCAAACCGTTGTGGACACCAGTTGATGCCGGCGCTTAGCAGGGAAAAGGAAGCAGTTCTTGCGCGCAACTCTGATGTGTTGTGGTTTTCTTGGCCGCTACTTCATGTCTATACGAAAAATGTGGTAGCAATGCCTCACCGCACAACTTGACTTTGGACAAGCCGGATGTTTCTTTCGCTGCTGTGGTTTGAGCAGTCCCCCGCTCTCGCATCATCTACGTTGCGTGGACGGTGAAAAAGCAACATGCTGTCGAATATGTCTATCTTTGTGTCTATAGCGCGCAAACCTGTGCATGTACCGCTTCGAGGACGCCGAGCCTCTTTCTCACTCGAGACGCCATCGTTCGTTCCCTCTGCGTCCTGCTCCGCATTTTGCTCCGCACCCTGCTCATCTGCCGGATCTTCGTCGTCGGGATCGTCCTCCCCTTCTTCTGTCGCCTCTTCTGAAGCCGGCTGCGCCTCTTGGTCCCCGTTCTCTTTCGACTCATCCTGCTTGCTTCTCTTTTTCTTCTTCTTCTTTGTCTTCCCATTTTCCTCACAGAGCTTCATTGAGTCAGGCAATCATGGATCAATCATTGTCACAGATATAGTCCATAGTCCAGTCCCGTCCTTCTTGGCCTTCTTCTTCTTGCCTTCATCGTTCTTTACGCGGGCCTTTTTCTTCTTCTTTTGCTCACCTTGATCTGACTTCGGGCTGGATTCCTTGAGCGCGAGCTCCTTGGCTTTCCGACGGCGCTGTCGCCGCTGCCAGGCGGAGTCCTCGGAGCATCGCTTTGGGAAGGGAAGGAAATTTACAATCAGAGTACCATAGAGTACCCAGCGGCAAGAACCAGGCACCGGCCTCGGCCTCGACCCCTGCTTCGGCACCTTGGGCGCCTTCACCCTGCTGCGCGCTTTCTGCGGCGCTGTCCGCGCTGTCCGCACTTTCCACACTTTCCACATCCGAGATGTGCACTGACCTTGGGCATGGTGCTCAAGATCAGACACATCTAGCTACCACAATGGGTTGCAAAGCTACAGGTAGCACAGGCAAGGGTGTGTTGGGGCTCACCAACATGCGGCGAGTGTGCGACACATGAGAGGAGGGGCTGCAACAGCTAGCGGACTCTGTTGCATTTATCACGTGCGACCCCCACATGGCAAGGCGAAACGTTGCATCCAAGAGATCTAGCTAGCGTTCGTGACTAAGACAAGGGAAACGCACGAAACCCCAATCGGGGTCTCGACAGGAACTCCTCGGCGTCCGTGTGGTAGGCCTAACCGTGTACATGCACATGCCAATGCCCCCGTGTACTCTCGTGTTTGCCTTCCATCGTCAGCTTGTGGCCTCTGGAGAAGAGCAGAAGTGGGCCTTGTCACCAACCTTGAAAGCCAAGCCGAAACCAAGCACAAGCTCAGCAAGCTCAGCAAGCTCCCAAATGAGCCCCAAGCCTTCCTCTGGATCTCCTTTAGGAGGTGCTGGAGGTCGGGTATCTTGTTCCCTCCTCAGCTCAAATCGCCTTCAAAATCGCCTTCAAGCTGCAAGCCTTAAGCGAGACTCGATCTCAGACCCGCGCGTAGCCGAAGGACCAGAGGGTGAATGAGGGCGCCGGCATCGGAACTGCAGTTCCACGCATGTGCACACCGATGCACTTTTTACGCGTATCATAGGCTCTACATGTAGCTCAAGGTCAAATAGCCGTGCCCCCGCCCATGTTGAGCCTTGTCTTGCGCGGATACGAGGGGTGGTTGTAGAGACAACGAAGGAAAGACGAGACCGGATTGTCCTCGCCTGACCCGGCCTGCAATGGTACAGCTTGCCGGTTAGATGCTAGAACCCTCTCGATCCTCCACACAGCCTCCACGCAGATCTCGTTTTCTGCCAGGGAGATCTCTTGAAATGGCTCGGAACAATTCCAGAGATACGCTTCCAGCGCCAAAAGGCCTTGCTCACCAGGGAGGGCAGAGCTTCTGTGGCTTTTGTTGCACGTTCGCTTTTGCCGGGGCCTTTTGTCCCGGCTTTGTTCGCTGTCAAGTCGAGGCATCGCACCTTGAACGCGGCTGACGCGAATTGAATCATCGATGACTGACTGACAGATGTGCATTCTTTGAAATTTTATTCCCTTTGTACTAGTAGTATCTTGTGATTCGTACTTTCGCTTGGCCACGTACCCGGACGTGAAGCTGCCGAAGCCGGTCTGCGATGCGAGCAACATTCTCGTCGGACAGGCCGTTCCTGAGACTTCCGAGTGGATCTTCGAGAATTTCCCTTTTCCCAAGGTGTGTGAGCGGAAAGCGACCTCCCAGATGAAAAGTGATTCCATGCGTGCTTTCACATGCTTTCACACGCTTTCACATGCTTTCACATGCTTCACATGCTTTCACCTCAGACCACGACCGTGAGAGATCCAACGTACCCAGCTGCCACGGCCTCAGCGTCTCACCGCTCGCGTCCAGCAGCAGCTCTGTTCGGGAAAACATCTCAGCAAGCTGCTGGGCGCCACTTCTGCCATATTGGCGCACAAGCCAGGACCTCGCAGACAAGGGTCTTAGAGATGTCTCGGGCGCGTTGGGGACCTTCTGCCTCTAAGGATGCCCAGCCTGGTGCCTTCAAAACCCCAAGCCGCCCCCAGCTCAGAAGTGTTAGACGGTCACGAGAAGCTCAAAAATCCTGGAGCCAGGTCTCGGAAGGAAACCATCTTTGTCCGAAGCACGAGGCCCGCGTCACCCCGTCACCCCGGCTCTACCCACGGCCGTCTCCGTTACTGGGCGCCCAAGCTCGATGCAGAGAAGCAGGTCATCCACATGCCGGTCTTGGCCTTCGACATCAAAAGCGGACATCAAGAGGCATCAAAACGTGAGTCAAGTAGCATCAAATGAAATGTGAAGATGGGCACCACAAGCACCACAAGCACCACAAGCCAAGGTCTGCACACATGTTGTTGCTCAGGATCACCTCCGGGCCATTGGTGCCTTCTCGAACGTGCTGCTGCACCTCGGGACGCTTCTCCTTGCACAAATGTGTTCCTGCTCCCTCGCGAACTGGCTCAGCGTGTCCAAGCGCTATGCAAATGCCATGTAGTTCTCTGGCTTCTCCGTGGCGTAGTCCCGCTGGTACCCCTGGTAGGCCTGGGGAACGTGAATGCAGGAGACACTTCGGACCTACTACAGGAACTGCAGGGAGCAAGCAGTCTCTGGGCGACTGCGCTGAATAGCTTGAGTAATACGAACCATCCTGAAAGGCAGACAAGCTTCAAACTTGAAGGCTAAGGAAACTGTTAATGGCTATTTGCATTTGATGGAGACTCAAGCTCGCCGGGCGGGCAGTTGGCCAGGCCTTTCAAAGTGCCAGGACATGCTGGCAAGCTGTTTGACTGTTTTGCTCTTATTCGCCTCGGCTTCCTGCCGAGAAGCGTCTGGAACAAGCAGACCCGGATCGGGCCTCCTTCCCCCTTCCCCCCAGCCCAAATTTTCTGACGCCACCCCCCCCCCCCCCCCCCCCGCCCTGTGGGACCCCCCCCAATCCCTTGGAGGAGCTGCAAACCGATGCCGTGGAGGGTCCCGCTTGTTGGTGGCTCCTAGCGGGAGTGCCTCAAAAACCCCCCCCCACCCCAACCCCCCCCACCCCCCCCACCCCCCACCACCCCCCCCCCCCCCCCCCCACCCCACCCCCCCCCCCCCCACCCACCCCCCCCACACCCCACCCCCTCACCCCCCCCCACCCGCTCTGCCCTTCCTCCCTTTTTTTGTGAAACCCTCTTTCCTCCTTTCCTGTCCTGGGGCCGGCCCGGCTGCCGAGGCGGCGCGCGCAAGCGTTTACAATTAGGTCTGGTGAGGCTGGGAGTGGGACGCTCCAGTTGCGGCCGTAACCTCCACAGGCACTCCCCCCAACAAGCGAAACGAGCCTAATTTTCTTCCTCAAGTTTTCTCAAGCCCGAAGTCCACAACAGGCGGCCACGCGCCTGAATGACTCCAGTAGCTCAGCGAGTACGCGCTGGCCGGGCCATACGCCTTCAGAACGGCGCACTGTGGTGTGGGCGGAATCAGGTGTACCTTTATGTAGCACCGCTATGCCCAACCCAGCTAGTCCGGTGGGCCTCGGCGGTTGTGGAGGTCTCGGGCTTCGTCTCTCCTGCAAAGATCTTTTGTCATGCCAGCGCAAAGCCATGCAGATCCAAAACAGCGAAGAAGCACTCCCAGGTGACCTCAATAAGCACTCCAAAAGCACTCTAAGAGCTCCAAGCGGCCCCAAAAGCGAACGACACCTCTGAACTTGACAGGGACAACACGGACCCACTGCGGACCCACATAGCAAGCTCTCTGTGGAACAACACGAGCTGCAAAACTTCCTTTAGAGACCGGAGGCCCAGAACGCAGAGGAAAGCACACACGGCCGCCGCATATTTTCGCGCGACGCGGAACGCTGCAAGCCTCAAGCCTCACAACATTCGCTCGGGATCTGCACGGAACGCGCTCAGGATGTAGGCGAGAGCGCGACTTGGCCCTCCACAAGGCGATTGCATGCTCGTTGCGATGAAAACGCATGTTGGCGGACCCCAAGAACTTTGGGCCTAAGTGCGGGCGCGCACGCCCACATTGGAACCCAGAAGTGTTGGCGCACGGGCTTATCACTGTTTGTAAGGGCAGAAGCAATAAGTGGCAATAAGGAAACAGAGGGGCGCTGAGAAAATGAAACGGAGGGGCGCCTTTGTCGGCGGAGCTGTGGGAGCGGCGGCGGCGCCGGGCGCGGCGGCTCGGCCGGCTGTCCCGGCGCCTTCGAGCCTCAGCCACAAAGTCCTCGAACTCCGATGTCCCAAAACAGCAAACAGATGCAAACAGCGAACGCAGTTCCTCGCCATTCCCCAAAGCAAGTCCCCAAGCAGTTCCCGACTTCCCTCTGCGTTGCTGACTCTGCGGTGTCGGCTTCGAGGGCTCCTGCTGAGAATTGAGTCTCTGCAAGCGGCTATACTGGCTATACTGGCTATACTGGCTGTACTCAGCTACTCAGCTTTGCCGATTCGCCTGCGGCTTTGGCTCCGCCTCTTTCGACTTGTGCTTTTGCTACTCTTGCGACTCTTGCGCTTGCTGCTGCTGCTCCTGCTCCTGCTCTTCCTGCTCTTGCTGCTTTTGCTGCTTTTGCTGCTCCTGTGGCTGCTTTTGCGGCTCTTGCGGCTCTTGCGGCTCTTGCGGCTCCGCGAGCTGCGGGTGCTGCGGCTTCTGTCAGAGCTGCTTCTAGCCTCAGCCACGTCAGCAACAAGGTGATGGTGCATGCAACTCAATGCTGTTCCCTATCAGAGTCCCATACTCTGCGAGCCATGCTTCCCGGGAACCATTGGAGTCACCTCCGGAAACCACAGAGAGCTTCTCCCAGCTTGACTCGAAACCACTACATTCAGAGGTTCACTACAAGGCTCACTGCCGTTGCTGATTGGATTGATTGGCCGAGCCCATCGCAGGATCGTGTCAATGGCAGGCGCCAAGCGCCCCGGCGCCATGAATAATATGCATGCCCAAACCGCTTAACGCATAGAATGATAGCAGTTAGTTTGCAAGTATCGAACGACAGCTACGACAATCCTCACCGCTCTAGGCTTGCTGTTGTCATTGGCTCGTTGCACGGTCGCTCTTCTGCACCAAGATTTGAGAATAGTTGGGGATCCATCAACCCTGCGAGCCACCCTGAGGCAAAGGCGATCTTCCATCTTTTCGTCTTTTCTGTCTTTCTTGGGGAGGGCGGAGGGGCAGCGGCACGGTATGGCACGGTTGCAAGGAGACGCGGAGGTCAAGGGGTGGGGAACTGCTCCTCACTCCCCGACTCTCCTTGCGAGTGACACTGAGTCGGTTCCCTTTTTGTGACTGGAGGCTAACACAACACATCACAACACCCCACCCCCCCCCCCAAAACACTGCACAAGACTGACGGGTCTGGGCCCATGGCCATGTCACGAGGCTGTTCCCTTCCCTTCCCCCCTTCCCCCCCTCCCCTCCAAAGTCCTCCCGGGGTCGGCCCGAAGCCCTTTTCGCAAACTCTCCAACCCTCACGAACGAAACCCGAGTCTACGCACCGCATTCCCCCACTTTGAACCTTGGTGCTCCCCCCCCCCTCTTCCTTTGCTCGCCTGCTCTGCCTATCTCCATCTCTCAGTACTGCATGTGCTCTCCACCTCCCCCTCTGCTGCCCTCTTGCGCTCCAGGTTGCGCTCTCGATGCTCCCCGGACGTCCTTTGTCAGGATGCGCAAATCAGTCCGAAGCCCCTCCCCCCGCCACGTGAAACGGCGCTTGTGAGCCGGTGTCTCAGCGGAGCTTTCTTTCTTTCTTTCATGGGGCACAAGGGTCAACCCCCTGCGCAATCTGCGCCCCCATCTTTGGTGGCCGATTTGAGACAAGAGCCAAGGCCCAGCCATGTCAAAAACAAGTGGAGTTTAGGGTCTCAGCAGAGCTCTCTCTCTCTCTCTTCCTTCCTTCCTTCCACAGCACATACTCTCTCTCTCTCTCTCTCTCTCTCTCTCTCTCTCTCTCTCTCTCTGCATTCTGATAACTCCGCTCAGGCAGCAGAGTGCAGAGAGGATGACGAGTGCATGCCATGAGACCATGGAACACTTCTTGGTCAGGTCCTGCAGTTGGCGTGGCTCCAGGTCTGGCATCACATATGGCTCATGCTTGGCCTGTCAGTTTCCTATGAGGTTCGAGCTTTCAGTACGGTTTTCTAGGTGCGAGTTAGTAGTCAAACAGCTGGGCTTTGCGTTGCGTCACAGTTGCCTGGGTCCGGGCTTCTGAGATCTGTCCGAGTGCTTTGTGCTCGTCTTTTTTCACAGCAGCGCCGCATCATGTGCTCCCAGCAGTCGCCTCCTTGCATTGCGGGTTGCTTGTACCATACACTTCGGAGTCTACCCGTCCACTGAATCCAGTCTTGTACTCAATAATTCAATCGCACCCCCATTCCCGCCCGCCCAACAACTCTCAATGTATGTCTGTGAGGCATTGAGAACGTGCAAGTGCTAGGACTGTCAAGATTGCAACGCTAACGCCACCAGCCTGACACTCCTCGGGCTTTATGTCCAGCGTGTCTATCGCAGCATCCGCGTCCTGCACGATATGAATTCATTGCTGGCGACATGCACTCTAAGTGCCATCCACCACTTGAGAATTTCAGAAACGACGGTCAGACGGATCTTGAGTTCGGCCCATAAAGCGACATGCAGACACGCATACACCCACCTCATAAAGCATACACCCGAAAACTCCACGTGGGATGGAGAAAAAGACGCGCACCCTTGTGAGCGCGTGGTAGCAAAACGGATGCTAAGTGGCCATGCAACGCTCGGCACATTTTCCTCCAGCCCCAGAAGGGTCAGCAACTCGGATTTCCGCTCCTGCCAGGGCTCGACTGCAAATTCCTCTGCCAACGACAAGAAGAGCAGGAGCAGTGGGCAGCAGACAGGCTAGTAGACTAGTACGGGCATCACCTGCGATCCACTGGAACAGTGAGGTTTTTCTTGTGCGATGGTGTGCACGGGGAGCCATGGCGGTGATGAGAGGAGCTTCAACAGCCGACAGTATCCGACAGTAATTCACAGGCCAAGCATTGAGAGTTGACTCCCTGCTTCATCGGCAAAAGAAGCCTTCAGCTTCTTGATCTCTGCCTGGACCGTCTCGATCTGCGAGCACAAGCTGATGCGTTGACCAACGTCAGATGGCGGAGCTCCTTTTTCATGCTGCGAAGTTCTCAGTGCGAGAAGTCGAGAAGATGCAGGCACTGCCTGAGGTTGCTTGAGATGGCCATTGCAGACGCACAGCCCTTCTGCGGACAACCCTTCTACATCACCCTACCCTCCCTACACCTGCTTGCCAACGATCTTGCCAACCTTCCCTAACCGGGTGCTTCAACAGGGGGTGGTGATCAATTTTACTTCCAGGTGCTCACACTGCAAGGCCTCTTTTGGCCTAACGTCACCCACAATGCCTTCTTGAGGCACTACTGGCAAGCGCTCAGGGGGCGGAACTCCATGTCCCGCACAGCGTCCTTGTTCAGTGGGGAGCTTCGTCACTTCCGCGCTGCGGGCGCGGCGAACACGGCACTGAGTCGGTTGAGAGCAGTTCTGGTCGGCACTCGCTCACCGGAACGGATTTCCATTGTTGCGAGCTTCTCGGAAAGGATTGCGGGCATTGACCTTCAGGGCAACATAGAATCTACAGGCACTGCACAGCTTTGCACAGGAGGCAAGCAAGTCTTCACGCTTTAACATGGGTGCAGAATGGCCTCAGCCTCAGGCGACGGTCTCTGAGCAAATGGGTTTGAACCCTTTGCCAACGAACTGGCAGCAGATGCAGCACCACTAGCGCCCGCTTTCAGCCCATTGGCAACTTGTGACGTCACGTGGTGCTGTTGTTCGAAGTCTCGCGCCTTCGTGTACGCCGCCTTGGCACCTTCCCCGATCTTGTCGGTGACGCCGTACTTCTGATTTGCATCACGTGCAGCTTGGAACGTCGCCACCGTAGCACCAGCTACTTTCGAAGTCACGTGGTGCTGTTGTTCGAAATCTCGCGCCTTCGTGTACGCCGCCTTGGCACCTTCCCCGATCTTGTCGGTGACGCCGTACTTCTGATTTGCATCGCGCGCGGCTTGGAACGTCGCCACCGTAGCACCAGCTACTTTCGAAGTCACGTGGTGCTGTTGTTCGAAGTCTCGCGCCTTCGTGTACGCTGCCTTGGCACCTTCCCCGATCTTGTCGGTGACGCCGTACTTCTGATTTGCATCACGTGCAGCTTGGAACGTCGCCACCGTGGCACCAGCCACTTTCGAAGTCACTGTGTGCTTTTGTTCGGAGTCTGGTGTCTTCGAGGGTGCACCTTCGGCGTCGATGTTGGCGATACTGTGGTCAGAGTGCATCTCGGATGGTCGAGCAGCGTCCTCGCCAACAGGTGAGTTCGGCTCCGTTGCCAGCATCGCGGCTGAGAAAACGGAAGTACCAGCCATTGCTTTGGGACTCATCTTCGAAAACTTGGCAGGAGTTGCACCATCCACGTCTCGCCCATCTGGCAGCACAGTAAGTAATGCTTTACTCTCGTCGTCCTCGTCCAGCAGCTTCAGCACCCTCGGTGATCTCTTGAGGGCCTGCATCCACCTTTGGGGAATGTGGGACGGGGTGAGTGGGAGCGATCTTCTCTCACTGATACATCATGCGAATCATGCCCTATCATGCTGTATATCATGTCTTTATCACTGCGACCTCTTCCCCGCCTATCAGAGGAGAGGAGCGCCTTTAGACACTCATCGATGCGTCTCTTCCGAACTGGGCTACGTCGCCGTAACCTGAGATGTGGAGCTCTTGACATTGTCATCTTCCGATGCTTACTGTTTTCATTTTCCGATGCTTACTGAAGGCTTACTGGATACATCCGAATACACTTGGGGGGCCTTCCCCCAGCGAGCCGCGTCAAGAGGAAGAGCCAGGCATCCTCCACGCCCTCCGGGTCCGCAAGGCGGGTGTCGGAGTCCAGGCAGTCGCTCCTCGGGCACACAAGAAAGAGGAGCTTAGAAATGCTCGCAGTCGACAACGATGCTCACGACGAGTGGAGGAGCGACGCAAGCCTCAAAAAAACGACAAAAATGGGAAGCCCCATGAACAGCGCTAGCGCCCACGCCTGGGCCAAAGTGCGGTTTCCATCCAAACTCAAAAACATGAACAGGCCGCAAAGCGAGAGCCAACGTTCCCATTCCCTCTTCACAGTTGAGCTCTGTCTTCTTCCGGGCATGAGGAGTTTCGGGAGGATCTAGGAGAAGTCCTGTCTCCTCACACATGGCACGGCCTGGGTGCTCAGTCTGAGGTCGGTGTGAGCCAGAGAAAGCACGCGCACCCGAGCGGATTTTGGAACCAGAAGGTGTGAACACTGAACCCTTCGGGCTCTCTCTCTCTCTCTCTATATGCTCCTGGCGCTTTGGATGCAGCATCGCCGCAGCAGCTCGAAAATGGTCTCACGACGGTTCTCCCATGATCTGCACATGCACAGGTCGCGGCGGCATCTTGCCAGTATTGGCTTTTTCGGGTTCCCCATGGTTCCCCTATGGTTCCTTCTTTGTTTCATGCAGAGCCTGTGATTGTGCATGATGTCCGAGACCTCACGGAGTAGCTCTGCCAAAGAGATATCGCTCGGGATGCCGGATGAGCTGCGTTGGTCGCTTCGGGCCATGGCCAAGGCCCGGGATGTGACCCAAGACCCAGAGCAAAGCAAGATTCTGGGGTTTTGCTTGCATCCCCTCCTTTCTTGTCCTTGTGGCGTGTGCTGCGACTGCTGAGCTACTGTCAGTCTGGAACCAGCGTCAGTCAAGCAATCATTGTTCTTCCCTGCGGTGGCTGCAACAAAAACTTAGCTAGCCATTGCATTCTCCACATCGGTGACAGCCGCCTCTTCAGCAATGGAGCTGGCCCGCTGACCACCCTGCAACGAGGCCCAAATTTTGCAAAGTCCAAAGTCGTTACACTCCGCACCTGCTCTGGACCGTCTAAAGACTTTGTCTGCTCACAGAGCCACCTCCACAGAAGCAGCTGACACGCATCCGTTCGCGGAGCCCATATGGGCGCATGAGCCTAAGCATAAAAAACGAAGGATCGTCTGGGCGCTCCAGTAGAACTGCGGTCACCAGAGCCTGTCGCAAATTTAGAAACGACCCGTATCCTGCATATTGTGCTTTAGGAAACCTAATTGAGAAGCTCCGATGCCTCCAGCACTGGGTTTACCTTCTCTTGTATGTACCTGGGTGACAACAATCACGAATGGACAGCTGCACATGGACTACACAGTACACAACTGATGCCGAGAAACATCAGGTGCTCTTGAGCAGACCTGTTGACAAATTGTGCTCTGTCTGACCTGGCAAAAGGCATGCCTTGTGCATGCCGCACTCAAACTACCCACTGCCTGCACAGATAGCACAAAACTCGGCAGTGCAAAAACTTAAGCACGTCGGGCGCCACATGCTTCACAACAGACACGCTGCGATCGCGATAGCAACAGCCATGAACCTACTAAACATAGCTAACCTAATGCTGTGCCAAAAAGGTTGTGACAGAAGAGGTCATCAGGATGCTCCAGGACAGCCGAACCCACCAGGAAGAGTCGTGAAAGGTTTCGCTGGGATCCCAGACTCTTTTCCGACGAGCGGAAACACATGGTTCAGGGTGAAACAAACGCTGCTAACGTTTCAAGGCAGTCTCGGATCTACCTCTCAGCGTCGGCCCTTCTTCCTCCCCCCGCCCTGCTTACTGCGCCGCTTCTTGCTTTGCGCAGCCGCGTTGGAACGCGCCTTGGTAGGATGATACAGACATGACAGGGAAACTCACGCCACCAACACAATTTCAGTGGTCCCTCAAGCTCCTGAACACGTGGACAAAGCCCATCTACAACTTTGGCTCCCGCATCATTGCGGCGTTCACGCGTCACGCCTACCTTCGGAGAAGACAAGCAACTCAAACGCCTGCCACTGCTTCATACTGCTACCAGCGAGAAGAGCCAGAAGAGCCATGCCATGGCACCGCGCCTTCGCCGCCTTGTTTTTGTCGAGGTAGCCGTCGCCAGAGAGCACTCGACCTACTGTCTTGAGGTAACTGTCCTGGAGCTCGGGTCACCCTTTGCCATCCGCTTCTGTGCGTGCCTTAAACTCCGAAACCAAACGCTTCGGGCAGTCCTTCTCAGCATCGCCGCTGACAGGCGCAGTTCCCTTCTTGCGCTTGGGCTGCAGGTTTGTCGCCTCTCTCTTTGGCACGGCTTCTTCTGAATTTCAAAACCCAAGGATCAAAAAAGAACCTTAAAAACTGACGGCCTCGTTGGGTGCCGTCCTGTCAAACTTCCCGAAGGAGGCGGACGACACCTGCTTTTAAGGCAAGCGCAAGGGGCCAGTTAGGGCCAGTGAGGGGGCCCTATCTCAAGTGCTCAAGCGCTAGCCACTGCTCGTCCGACCTGCGCTCGTTTGACTGCCTCTCTCAAGCCATCCTTCCCCCTCTTCCTCGGGTGCGAACACAAATATGGGCCCCAGTGAAAAATTTGAGATTTCTCTGCGTTGCGCGTAGGCTGTGGCTAAGATCGCATCTGGCTGCCAACGAGGTCTGGCACGCTCGCGCGCAGCTTGCCTGGCTCCAGGGATTCTGAACTGTCCACTCTCCGAGAACGATGACAAAAGTGCCTCCTGCAGCTTCCACTTGGTTTCGAACCTTGGATACCGAGCTCAGGAAAATCAGATGAAAGCAAACAGCTAGACGTCGAAAAAACTTAAAAAATGCGCAGACTGCGGACACTTTTGCTACCCGAGGAGCTTCCCGCATCTTCTGACGTGCTTTCAACAGCCTCTGTTCTGCCTTGGCCTCAGAGAGAAGCTGCCACATCGATCAAAGAAAGAGAGAGAGAGAGAGAGAGAGAGAGAGTGAGCGAGAGAGAGAGAGACAGAGACAAAAAAAAGAGAGAGGGAGAGAGAGAGAGAGACAGAGAGAGCAGAGTCGCTGCTAGTCGGCTACAAGTCTTACGAAGGCTATGGGGGGTTCTATGACTGTTCTATGGGTCACACAAATCATATGCCGAAACACAAACCACAATTCGGAGAGCAACGCTCTGCGATGCTCTGCCAGCCCACGCCCGGGATAGATCCAAAAACGATGCTTTGCTGCACTTGCCCGTTCGCTTTCGCTGCAATCTAGATCCTCAAGGTTGATGGCTGGGCAAACCGCACATGTGACGAGTACGGTATCTACTGCTGCGCGATGTGGGGGGCTCACTAAGAACAAGTGATGCCACTCGCAGGTTCCGTCAAGACATGCAGTGCAAACACATCCACAAAAGAAGGAAAGCTCTCCCTTCGGGCCCCAGCTTTATCGAAAGGATTCTCGTTGGGATCCTCATGCTGGCCAACCTGCCAAACACAACGCAAACTCGACGTCAACTCGACGTAAACTCGACATAAACTCGACATAAACTCGACATAAACAGCCAAACTTGCAGCTCTTTGGGCACCAGGCCTCGTGCACCCAGTTCGCCTTGTCCTGGGATTTCTTGATGCTCTTGTAACCTTGCGGGGCATCGTTGGAACACTTCTGTTCGCCTCTTTGCCTTGCTTTTGGGCTGTGGGCTCCTTGGAACTCACAGCACCGCAAAAGTATCTTGGATGATTTTGCCGAGAGGTTTGGACCTCAGCACCGCACCCCAACGAGGTTTCCAATCCCCTTCGACCTGAAAATTCAAAAAGCAAAGTGTCGAGAAGAGCCTGAAGCCACATGGGCCACAAGCCAAACATGTGTATGTGAAGCCGCGATGGACACAGGCCGGGGCCTCGTCCCAAACCAGCCGACTCCGCTTCCGCTTCTTCATATTCCGCTCCTGCCAGCTGAAAAGCCCCCTGCCCTTGCAGCCCCCCCCTGCATCCCCCCCTTGCAGCCCCCCTTGCAGCCCCCTTGCAGCCCCCTTGCAGCCCTCAACCACCCCCGAGACGCGCCACACGCGCAACACAACTGGCACCTCCATGAACTTCTCCCACCTGGTCTTCGCCTTCTCTTTTGGCACCGGCTTCGACCGGGGCAAGCGGAAAACTTCCTGGCACGTTTGATGTCGCAAACGAACATTGCATGGACCAACCCTCACACAGACAACACGGCATTCAGAGGCGTCCTCCATGGGCAGTGAAACCATCGTCCCCTCATCACCCTGGCTGCTGAACGAGACGAAGGTATATGAAGAAGCCATTCGCGATGACAAGCATGAATAAGTCCCATTAACCCTCGAGAAGCTCAGATAAACAGATTGCTTCCATGAACGCATTGTCCTGCTTGCTTGTTTACTCTTACCACGAACCTAAGGCCTTCCATTGCCAAGTTAGAGAATGCAGAGCTGTTGGTCATCAAATTGTTTTCCAGTAACCCTTAACCCTTGCCTTGCTGAAACCCTGAAAGCGAAATCATCCTCATCCAACCCAAGCATCCCGCAACCTCTTCACTTGAACCTCGCGATCCGTCTCCTCCAACTTATAAGGCTTGCGTCTTCTCAGAAGCAGCTAGCGCCTTCGTTCTGGGAAGCGCGAACAGCTTGTTGACCAAGAGCCTGCACCAAGGTCTCATGCAGCGTTCGAAGAGCAGTGAAGCCCCTTAAGCCCTCCTCAAGGCAACAGATGCAAAAGAAGAACTGTGGAATAACATGGAATAACACTCACACACTCAGCAGGGCTTCAGTGCAGCCACAGAAAGAATCACCTATGACATCCCGGCATCGCCAAACTTGTTTATGTGAGGAGTGCTTCTTGGCTCCCTACTGCACAGAATCCCGGCTGTAGGCAGCAACATCTGTCCCTGCTGACCTGGAAAAGGAACAGATCGCGGCAGCTCAAGATTTACAGGGAGCCAGGGATGCACACACGGGCGAGATGTCATAAGCCGCCATGTTCTTCAGGTCATAGGTCAGGTTGTCTTCCCTCTTGGACACCTGCTTTGTTTCGAAACTCGCATGCACTCACACACACCAACACACCCGTGCGCCAACATCTGCTTGGCCCGACCGCTGGGAAAACAGGCGCGACATCCTCGGACATCCCTTCCCCCCATACCCCTGGCAAAGGAAACGAAAAGATCTTTGTCAAGCACTGAGCTTTGAGCCAAAAGGCACATCGTGCAAGAAAGAGGACACGGGAACATCAACGATCATGTGATACCCATGGCCATACCACCAGCCAGTGTGACCAAATCAGCGGCTGCTGCGTGTCGGACGTATGAGCAAGAACGAGCCGTTGCATGATGTTGAACGTCACGGATGGACGAACACAAATGCGCACTGGACGATTCCACGACCGAAACTCCAGCCAGTGAGACCAACTAACCCACATGTTCACTTGACGAGCCCGCGAACCTGACTGTAGTGTTGCACGCAGGGCACCCACATGTATCTTGGACGACCCATGACTGCAACACAAAACAGTGTAACCAAGCAGCGCAAAACAGTGTGACCAAATGGACACTTGCTGCATTCGGCGCATGGACTAACCCCAACGGACGTAGCAGAGGCCAGTGTGACCACCAAAGCTGCTCGACGAAGTGCAAGACTAAACACACATGCACAAGGACGACCAGGGACCGCAACACCCGCCACAGAAAGCAATCAAGCCCCACTTCCATGGTTTCAGGGGCTTGAGCTCGGGGTACGGAGCAAACAAACAAAAAAACCACCATGTTGCAGCTACTTTCCGATTGCGCGCGCGTCTTTGGGCTCCAGGCCTGACCTTGCTTGTGCCCACAGGCTCAAGATCGCAACCTCACACCCACGGATTGCAACCTCACACCCACGAAACATCCGATTTCATCTACTAGCAGACCTCACGCTTGCTGCTACCCTCCATGACTGATGCTGGGACTCAAGTTGCGACGTGCCGTCCACAACCAACTTGTAGAATCTGACGATTTCGCCATGCAGCGGGGTCGCAACCGCGCTGGTTATACGCAACGCCCTGCATGCCAAAGCTCCACTCCACGCCTGGGCTTACAGCGCGTGCCAGTTGCAGAGCAGACGCTGTTTCCAGCAAACCGTCAGGCCGGGGCACCGCCGTGTGACAGAGCTAGATGCAACGGTAGGGGAAGCCACCAAAAACGCAAGTAGACTTCAATCATCACCTTGACACTCACTGATCAAGTTGCCACACGCGCAGGCGACGATTGCAACAAGCATTTGCTTCGTCGCCCAACACGTGCAGCGAGGGGACACGCGCGCACACACTGAAGCACGTTGGCTCGAGCTGGCTGGCGCAGAAAACAAGCCATGACACTAGAATCTGCAACAAAAGCACAAAGAGACAAGCCTAGGGTGTGTCCCTGAAACACGACCTAAGGCGGGAAGCAGCACATGTAAACTGCCACGCCCCCACGACCACAACGCCCTGCATGCTGCGCATGGACGAACATAGATGTGCTTCAATTTGTGCATGGACTGACTGACTCACCTGCACACTGGACAACCCCCAATCGAAACACCGGCATCATGGATGAGGGAACGCTGCCGCATAAGATCAGACATCCATGTGCGTCTTGTATGTTGACCACATCGCACGTGAACGGAATAACCTGAAGGACAGCAAGTGGGCTGCAAGCGATCTTTCTTGAGAGCCGTGTCAAGCACTGCCGCACAATGATTGATACGACAGGCTTGCTCTGTCAGCAGTTTCAACTAGACCTACACCCCCTAGCCTGGATAGAAAATGATAGAAAACTGTTTGTGCGAGCAGGTCGCACAGGCTGCGAAACACATTGTCGCATGGCCCGACTGTGAAACAAACTCACTGAGTATTTGGATGCAGCGCCCAGCTGGCCAGATTCAAATTGATTCACTACTGGATGCCCGGCGCTGGCTTGGGCGCTTTGTTCTTGATCTGGCAGAAGCAATCAAATACAGACACCGGAATAAAGAGAAGACTGCACGAACATGCTTTGTACCCTCTTCGTCGCTCAGCACTCTCCACTGACCTTCCCAAGCGGATCCATCTGCTCATTCGGCGAGTTGATGATCTGCTTATGGAGAAGCGCACGTTTGGATTGTGGGAAACCCTTACAGCGCCTTGTATTCCATCTTCTCCCAGACAGTACCATCATCCCACCTAGCGGGATAAACTCTGGGCTCTGAGTTTAGAGGAATTCCTGTACTGCGAATGTACTACTGACTAGTTCTCAGGCTCCAACTCAATGCCTTTGATGTCAAGCTTCCGGTTGCTGAACCACTTTCCAGTAGCCTTCTTTCCTCCTTTCTGCTTGAAGGGAACCTGAATGTCGTTCCCGTCATACCTCCAAGGTGTGCTGCCCATGCTGCCCATTCAAATTATCAAAGAGATCACACGGAAACAGCAACAGTGATCAGCTGCGTGCGTTTCATGCTGCCCTGTCTTGCGCCCTCCATTTAACGAAAGGAATCCCCCGCAAGTCTTCTCTCTCGGGCACTCCGCGAGGCACTCCCAGACATCGCCCGTCGGAGAGTCCTGAGAAGCGAGGGTTCTTCGATCCTTCGTCTGTTGTTTCGTCATTGCTTCTTGCTTGTGGATAGTCTCTCCTGTTCTTGAATTTTCATGCTCTTGCACCTCCTGCAGATTGTCGATTGATTTGGTTGGATTTCACTACATGTCGTGGGATCCTGATCACCGTTACCTCCGTGACTAAGAAATCTCAAAACACCCAGAACACACCGTCAGTGATGTGAAGTTGCCCGCCTCAGTATTGCTATTTTCGCCCTATCCGTGGAAAGACGAAAAGAGGTGAACTGGTAAACAGAGATAAACCATCACACAGCATCTGAGCGCAAAATTAGGAAGGCAGAAAAGCGGTGAAAAGCTGAAAGCGCACGAAAAGCCGAAAGCGCACCATCCAGGATCGTCAACCTGGCCTTGCCCAGGACTGTGGCATAGCCACCCAGCGCATCAATGTTCCGCAAGCAGGTCTCAAGATCAGCAGTCTCAACACATCTCAGACACATCTCAACACATCTCAAGACATGCGTGATCGAGTTTCCATGTCACAGACATCTGAAAGTTCCTCAGCTCGGAGCGCCCTCCGGAGTCCCTAACTCGACCTCCGGAAGAAACACGACAAACTGGCAAAATAACAAAAAAAAAACACGGACGCTGCCAGCACCACACGGTACACTGGACAACCCCCCCGACACTGGCGGCACCTCCTTGCAGTCTCGGCTCGTGTCCAGGAAGGAGCCATCCCACTTCTCCGTGCTAAAGCTGCTCTGCGCCTACACAAGACTTCAAGATCACTCGGAAACTCTGAGCGTGATCAAGACTTGACCCACAGATGTGCATAGCTGCTACAATACTTATGCTCTGATTTTGACGGTCTTATGGTGGCTTCACCACGACGGCCTGCGCAGACTGGCCGACTAGACCTGAAGCCAGATCTCGACCAAAAACGCACAGCAGGAAGAGGGAGGAAGAGGGCTGTTGCCTAGCAGAGGGCCCACTGACCCCAGCAGCAATCGCCGCCTACCTGCGGGCACTCGCGGGCATGGTTGTGCTAGTTGTCGTTCTTCAGGGTAGTCCTACTGGTGGAGGCATGGACTGCACAACCTCTTCACTTGGGCACATGGCATCAATGCGTATCGAGGCCGATGCAACTAGCAGATACCGCAACCTCAAGCAACCTCAATCTACTTCCCAAACTTGCCCCACTTCAGCACATGACCATGGGCAGTGTGCCCCGTGTCTCCTTATCATTCCCGAGAGACAAACTAGGCTTGGAGTTGCTGCTTCTAGCCGCTGCTAAGTCCAAGCTTGGGTTACTAACAACGGCTCTCTTGTGCCTTCTGCACAGCTCAGCGGCACGAAGAGGGGTCCAAGCCTGAACGGCACTTGGGAGTTCTAAAACAGGCCTGAGCTGGTGCTACGAGGCGCTGCTAGCTGCGACCCGCCTAATGTGGGTCAGGCATGAAACTGCCAAGGAGATCGCGAGAAAACACCTCCCAGCCAAGCACACACCGCGAATCTGGCCATGCTTCAATGTATGATGAAAGAGCTTGATGCAAACTGAACACAATCATGACACTACTTGCAGAATCTTGAAGATGTGCCTTGTAGAGCGGCGCATCGTGCCTTCAGGCTGAACGGCAGATGCGCAAGGCGAATCAAAACCCTGTGCGACATTCCGCATCGTGGGATGTGTTTGCAGCGTGAACATCAGACCAAACCAAATTTGCTCTGGGATGCTCTGGGGCCCTCAGTTGGGGCTCCACGCTGGCGCGGCGCCGCGCTGGCGCGGCGCCGTGGAAGAGGAGGGGCTACTTTTCTTCTTGGAGCCGCTGCGGGAAGATGCCAGCCATGCACATATAAATCCACACACACACACACAAAGAGTGAAAGCAGACTTTGGGGGGCTGCGAAAGGGCGGCGGATGCTGGGAGGGCTCCATTGGGTGACACTTTAGGGTGCACAGCGAAGCTCTTCAGCGAAGCCTCTTCAGCGAAGCTGGGTCTATCTGGGTCCCGTCAGACGTGAGACTTCATCCGACTCCCCAAAGCACTGCGTCAGATTGGTACTGGATCTCCTTCTGGTCTCATGCACAACGACGAGGCCACCCAAACCACCCAAACAAACAAAAAGCGCGTCCTCCCGGAACGCTGCGGCCAGCAGGATCATGCAGCAGGCCATGTGCCAGGAAGAACAGCAAGTACATCAACGCCTTGAAAGCTTCAGGAATCGAAGGGACTCGGCAGTTCCCAGGGGCATCCAAGCGCCCTGCGGCATTGAAGATCACTCCACCAACCCACAGGAGCAAAACGATTGTTGTGATCGCCGCCTCAGCATCCGGGGGTTGCGAAAGCCGACCAAAGATGATGAATGAAGTGGGGCTCACGAGCAGTAGCCATCTCTGCAAAGGTGAGAGGACTACCTCAGCATCGAATTGAAAGAGAAGGTGCTGCAAGCACAAAGTCTTCCAAAGTCCAGACGGTGCATCCTCAGCTGCCGACACCTCCTAGTTTGGGTGCCCAGTCTGGATCCTCGTTCTTCTTCAAGAACAACACCCACGTAATGACCTGCACATGACACCCATCGAACGTGCTTGTAGTTCTGCGTAGCCGGGCTCATCTTGCCGAGTGTGTGGCAGTGACTATGATGCACATCAAGGCAGACGGCTGGAGAATGACAGAAAGAACCAGTTGAACCTCGCGAGGAAACACCGGATGCATCCCGATGCACTGAAAGCAAGGGCACGGACCACAAAGAGGATTGCATAGTTCGTCTGGTAGTTGAAGACGTTCGCCTCGATCTAACTCAGGAGCCGCGCGCAGAATAGCAATTCCTGACTGAGCCATGAGCGGAAATCCGCGAGCAGCCTTCGTTCGCAGACGGAACCTGGCGATGCGATCCACGAAGTCACAGGTGTTCTTGAGTTCTACAGTTCTACACGAAATGAAATGAAAGTCAAGTCGGAGAGGCGGAGAGCGGCCACACGAACTGCCGCCATGGCCTGGGACTTTTCTCGCACAGAGAGAGAGAGAGAGAGAGAGAGAGAGAGAGAGAGAGAGAGTTCGGTGTGTTCACATCAACTCGGGTCTACTACATCCTTGTCAAACCCTTCAGACACTTCTGAAAACACACACATCTGTCTCTTGGATGCGAACTGCGCTTTAGACATGAAGCTGCTAGCCTCCCCGCATGTCCGTGAGGAGGTGTGCTCTGAGACATTGCTTTGTCAAAGAATCATGGTGGGAGCGCGCGCCTGCTCCTTGACCTCTGCAAATGCACAGGACATATCTTGACATGCTCTCATCACAACCCGACTTGCTAACTGAATGCCATATTGCAATCCAGCCACAGATCCTAGGGAGGTAGGGACTGCTGCGCCAACGACTTGCTCAGTAGAAGCACCTCACCCAGAGCTCAAAAAGCTCAGTGCATCTCTGAAGATTGCGGAGACTGGTGGTTGAAACATTTTGCCAGGGATCTTGCCAATGACGCCTCCAAACATTGTCTGCAACAGGCTCAGCCGGCCTAAGGCAAATGGCAAACTGCAAGATGCGCGCAGAGGTTCAAGATCCAAAAATGCACCTGTTCACAGCTCCTCACCTAACAAGCCTGCGAAGCCAGAAGCATGAGCAGAAGGATCAGCCTCAAACATGAACTTGGACAAACTTATTGCAGCGATGCCGGAAGAAGCAACCTGAGCTTCACGCAGGTTCTTTGGCTGTTGTACCAGCGGGTGGTTCCTGCTTGCATACCACTACAATGTCACTACACTCGCTGCAGCGCATTGGATTCTACGGCCGCCTCGAACCCTCCAAAAGACATCGGCTGCCTCGGGACTGCGAGACATCGTTATCTGGTATGTTGTTGAAGCTTCGAGCAATTCCTCAGCTGCCGACTGCAAATTCACTGTTGCTCTTGTGCCATTGTAAAATCCTGCCAAATTTCAGGTGCTTCGGTCTTGCTCAGGAGCCTTTGAGGGCTTTGCTTAGCATGGCCTTCGAGATCCGCATCAAATTTCACGTCCTGGAAAAGCTGGTCGTCCTCCATCCTCCGGAACCAGCACACTGAGCACACAACGTTGGAACGCGATCCATTTTTTCGGGATTTTGGACCCCTCGCGCCTGCATTCAGGAGGCGTGGCCAGCAGGAAGCCGTGAGAATTATTGCATATAATTGCTTCGCCAACTTTGACATCGACAGCTGCGGCCATGAATGGGATTTAAGCCTTCTCCACCTTCACTTAAAGGCAAAGTTGAAGGGACAACGCACAAACTTGTAAACATGCGCAATTTGAATTCTCATTCACCCGCGATGCTCGGAGTAGCATGGGCTGGCTCCGTGCAGGAACATGTGAGACGGCCATCTTCCTTTTCCACTATTTCGGGATATCGAGAGGGCAATGGATTTTGCGCTCTGGCACCGTGCAGATGCAGTGTGAGCCCTCGTCCTCTGAGGATTAAGTCAGTGCAAACGGATAGAACTTGAACCCCTGCTGCCGCTGCGCGAACATTTGGCAACCTTGCACGGCCAAAGAGGGTTTTCCGATAACATTTAACGTGCAAGAGTCGGCAGGCAAGAGGATGATGGTTGTTTTGTTTGTGAATCCACAGCTCGGCTGGTGTGAAATCGCTCTTAAACGCAAACGGTTTCTCAACCTTGGAGCTTTTGGGGTCCGGACATGCTCGAAGGCATGTACTTCCACGCACGGGGCTATCACCATGATCTACACTAGGGGGGAAAAGCAATGGTAGTGCTGCATGGGCCCCTTTTCCGGTTCCAGCTTGTTTTGGGCAACGTAAACTTTTCGTTGGGACGCATCGAGGCCAACCACAAGGATCTTGGGACGTCGGCAAATGCATTTGTTCCAAAGGGTTTCCTTCAAAGGAAGGTGTTTTTCCCCAACAGCAAAGCGATGTATGGGGTCTCCACCCTTGGGTTCTTGGAGCGGGCTCCGGCGCTGGTTCCGGAGCGGGCTGTGGAGCCGGCTCTGGAGCGGCTTCAGGGTTTTTTTCTGAACCGGAGCGGGTCCAAAATCGGCTCCACGTTTCCATGGGAAATCCTGGCAAGAAAGAAAGACAAGAATGAATGAAGGAAAAATGAAAGAATGAAAGAGCGACAACAAAAGGAGCGACTCTGAAAAACATCAGCGATTGTTGAAGTGCGAACATGTTAAAAAACGGGCTTTCCTAAGGGGTCCTGCACTACAACCCGGCGGCACACTTTTCCTTGTGCTCGCTCTGCTGGGCCTGTGTCTCTGAGGTCTCTCTGAGCCTACACGTCACAGATGTTTCAATCTGTTCCTGAGCATTAACATGCACTGCAAACTGTGTGTTCCTACCGGGCTGGAATGTTTAACACCCCGCCTTCGAAGTCAGTGAAAGTCGTCAGACTAAGCTGGTTTCGACTCTCTCTCTTTTCCTGGCAAAACACACAAGTGCTAAAACTCTTTCCTCAACGCAGACTCTTTCAAGTCCACTCGCGAATCTCTCCAAGTTCGCTCGCAACATTTCCTTCAAACGAAAGGTCTACTATCCTGTACAAAAACAAACTCTCGCTGTTCCTACTCTCTTGAATCATCATCCTGAAACAAACTGCAAAAGAAAACTTTCCTGAGCTAGGACGGATACACCATCCTTTCTGCTCACTGCCAAGCTCACTGCTCTTCTTCGTCCTTGCTGCTCTTCTCTTCCTGTCTCCTGCTCTTTGTCTTTTCCTTTGGGCTCTTCTCTTCCTTTGCCTTTTCCTTTCCTGGACTTTCCTCTTCTGTGTCAATCCTGCATCGCTTCCTCTTTGGCTGAGTGCCTTCTCAAGCCTTTCAATCCTTTTCTCTTTCCTCCATAAGCAAGATGGCTGCTGCTTCCTTCTCTGCTGCTGCTGCGTTCTTCCTCTGTCTCTCCTCTTCTTCCTTTGCCTTGACTGCTGCTGCCTTTGCTTCCTTTGCTTCCTCTGCTTCCTTTGCTTGCTTGGCTGCTGCCTCTCGCGCTTCCTTCTCTTCCTGTGCCTTGGCTGCTGCTGCCTTTGCTTCCTTCCTTGGCGCTCTTTCCTCTTCAAGTCTCCTGTCGTTCTCCTCTGCTGCTGCTTCCAAAGTCTTCCTCAGCCTTTCCTTCAGATCCGCTTTCTCCTTTGAGAGTGGCTCCTGGCTTCCTGATCCTGAGCTTATCTTTCCTTCTTCTTCTCCTCCATGGCCTTTCTTCTTCTTGTTCTTTCCTTGTCCTTTCTCTTTCTCGTGCTTGTAGGCGTAGCGGTAGTCGCACCAAATCCCCGGTGTTTCAGTAGTTTTAATGGCGGTTCCAAGATCTGGATATGTGGTCCAAAGGTGCTACAGGATTAGGGCTAATTCCCCAGTTCCAGAAGCTCCTCATAATGCATCATGCGTGAACAAGTCTCAAGACTCAGCCGTTCCTTGACAGATGATTCACCATTAGTATTGTGTCCCAAAGGTTTGGATGATTGGTGCGCGTGGGTGATTCTGATGTCGGCTGTCATGTGTGACGCGTGAACCCTTGGAAAGCATTAGTGACAGAGGTTAATGTTCCCTTTAACACGCGAGTCTTGGAGATGGAGATAGCACCCTGAGAATGAGGCTTGCGGTCAAGAGAGTTCCTGTCACGTAGAAAGACTCATGATGGTACGGTTTCTAAGTCAAGATGGTACGTTCACGAGGGTGTAATTCTTGGACTGGAAAATACTGGTCTGTCAAGGGTTTTCTAGCGGTTAAGGCGGTTAAGGGGGCATGAATCCCAGGGTTAACCGTGTGAACGTATGGGCGACTCCAAAGCCCCAATAATAATATTAAATTGTAAACTTGTGCACGAATTTAATATTAATATTGCACGGGCTTTGATTCGCCCATGTGTTCACGGTTTCGTTCACTGTCTTCATTTCGTTCACATTCTATTAATATTGCGTGCTTTCATTACCAATATTAATATAATGTGTGAACGAAACTAGTGAACGAAAACAGTGAACGAGAGAACACTATTATATTATTATTACCGCGGGCGCACGCACTATCATATAAAATATGCCCGCGAGTGAAGGTAGTAAGAACGTAACCATGAACTGTGGGGGCTCATAATATAAGTGAATTCATGCCCCCACACAATAATACTATATTCATAAGGGAATAAGTGAATTACAAGGAAGCATTAATGGGGCCTTTAACACTATTTTTAACGTAACGCTCACTGCGCTCTCTTTATGGAAAGAACTACATGACAGGTTAAAAGAGGTGAGTACGAAGTCAATTCACTTAACTGGACAGGAAGTCTATTGTCAAGGAACTAATTGGCTTGGTAACAACCGGTCTAGCTCACGGGCTAATATTAATATTATTGTGTCGCCCGTGTACTTTTTGTAATCTCTTCACTCACTGTTTTCGTTCGCGCGTGTTTCGTTCATACAATTATAATATTACACGCGTAAACTTGCCATAATATTAAAATTGTATTCTCTTCACGTAATGTTTCCTAGAGACGAAATAAATATGAAAACTAAAGAATGAAAGCAAGCGTACAAAGATCTTATTGCGTGCTCCCTTTCTATCTTCACGTACACTTTCCTCACTTCGTGCTCACTGCCTTCGTTCACTAAATTCACGCGTGTGCGAATGCAACAAGTGAACGAACAAGGGCCCAAAAACCCTATTAATTAATAAAATTCGTGCGTTTTCAGTAGTCTTTAGGCCGCGATGTGCCAGTTTTGCAGTGACGGCCGAGGAGGTGAACCAAAAGGTGTATGGGCGAGCTGGGAACCGCTCTTGGTCACATACTCCCATGCATTTTGCGCCAAATGTGGGCCGTGCCAAGTGTGGGCACTCAGAATTCACATGTGTTGTATGCCTTTTAGGTGGTCCTGGTCATGTTTGCCGGCACATGAATGCGTCTTGTTAGTCTTGTTCTCATGCCAATGTGGGCCGTGCCAAATGTGGGCACTCGGCATTCATCGCATGTGTTGTATGCCCTTAGATGTTTTGGCCCCATGCCCAGGATCATTGCGGAATGCTTTTCTCTCGGTCTTCGTCGCACGTGTTGTATGTCCCTAACTTACGCCTGTCCGGGCATGGTTCAGTGGCAACGCTTGTTTCCGCACCCCCCCCTTTTACATCCCAAACCAATGTGGGCCGTGCCAATGTGGACTTGGTGCTAGAGTCTGCTAGAGGCATGTGCTCTACGCCCTCCAGTTCTTAGCGCAAATGTGTGCCGCGGCTCATGTGAGCCTGGGTCATGTCCTGTGCTGCATGGCTTTCGCCTGAGTTCACGCATACACGACTGTCATGTTCGTCGTGGTGCTGCGCTCGTTGCAATTTTGCTCAGGATGGCGGTAGCTGATAGCACTGCAGTGTTCAAGGCCCGGGCATTGGCAGGCCTTGTAAGCGATGATTATGACAAGTTCAAATCTGCAGGCCTCGACACGATGGCGCTGTTCGCCTTCTCCTGCAACTATGTGAAAAACCTCTCACTGATCTCATCGCCAAACTTTTGGGGGGTGTGCCCACTCGCCGGCTCTTCGCTGAGAGCTACTTGGCCATAGCCATGGCCAGTGACATCAAGAGCCAGGTCGAGCCCACCGACGAGACCTCGGCACGCAAACTCCCCGCTGCAGACCGAGCACAGCGCCTCAAGGAGCAACAAAGTTCCAGATCCGCAGGCTCTTGAGCCAGGCGACAGCCTGGTCGACAGGGCCGTGCAAATGTACGACCAAGACCGCATGTCCCACTTCGAGTGGGCGGTCTGCGTAAGTCGTGAGCATGAGTTGACATCCAATTCGCGAAAGGATACCGGCCTCACATTTGACGCCCATGGCGCCCTACGTCTTACCAAGCAAGAGGTCGCTCCTTGCGATGCCTCCAGCGAGCTCCTGATCCGCAACCGCTGCTGCCTCATGCGCAGTGGCCTGCATTGGACCAAACGGGAGTGGGTACGATCTCCACGAGAGATCAAGAAGCTCTTCCAGGCGCGCCTTCAGGCGCCGCCGCCGGGCTACGCCAAGGTTTTCCTTGCGCAATTGGAACAGACAGACAAGAAATTGTTCTTGCTGCTTGGCGAGGAGACTCCCGGTCCGGCATCAAGACTACAGCCGCCGGTCTGACCATGTGATAGAGTTTCCGCGATGCATTGCCAACACTAAGTTGCTACGTCCTTTTGCTGTGTCTGGCTCTAATGGCCAAGACCCTTCCAAAAAGGCCGCCCTGAGTCCGCAAAGGCAAGTCGCGATCGAGCTCCGCTTCCGGAGATTTTGCGCGGGTGCCGCAATGGCTGCGTTGGCATGCGCTCCAGCACCAAGCGTTTCTGTTACAACTTTAACCTTAAGAAGTGCGAGCATTCCGCCAGGGGCTGCCTTGCATTGTTCTTGCCAACAAGTTCCACTGGCTGACCACCATGGGCCTCTGGGATATTGGGCCATTTACCTTCCTTTTCGCCACTGTGCGCCTGGTACCTCACTGTGTCGGTCGTAATTCTGCTGTCGTTCTACGAATTACAGCTTGCCGGCTGATCTTCTTTGCACCTGTGGCTACATGATGGTGGTTTTGATGATCTGGCATACCCTCGCGTTTTGCGACCTTCCCGTATGCTCTGCGCTGCTCGATCACACCTGGACTTCTGCGACGACTTTGATTGCTGAGCGCGGGGACACGTAGACTTTGGTGCTCTGTTCTTCGGGCTGCTGGTTGGTGGTTGTGTTTTGTGTTTTTTTTTGGTTGTGTTTGCTTTGGTTTTTGCACCTGCTCCGTTTCACCTCTTGCATTGAGATCCTAAGAACGGCCTACTGCGCTGCTGATGTAGTAAAAACGGCAATGGTCCAAAAAAAAGGACCTGCGGCATCTGCTGACAAATACCACGGTGGTATGTGCCGCAACGACCTGAGGACCTGTGGCAACTGCTGCATTTGCGGGCCTGCGAGCACTCTGACCTGGAGGGCCTATGCACCTTGATTGAGTGTTGGGCACCCGCGAGCACGCCTGAGCCGGAAGGGCTGTGCAGCGTGAGCCTGACCTTGCGCCGAGAAGTGATGTTTCCCTTTTTGATTGCCAGCTCTCGAGGATGAGCATTGGCTAGAACTTAGTTCAACGCCGAACAAACATGGGCCACAACCGCCCATTGGGCAGCCCTTAAAGGGCTTACCGATCCAAGCATCCAACCAAGCAACGCCTTAACAGCTTCTGCTATCAAATGTATTGCCGCGGCAACTCCAAGGAGCCTGAGCCCTCGGCCCTGCAGCTGCAGTTCCGAGAAGAAGGTGCTGTGTATTGGCAAGTTCAGGAGGCCATTCGGCTAATGTGGCGTTCAGCCAAAGCCTCAATGGCACAGCATGTAGGAGCACCCATCCCGACTGGCATTCTGGCGTGGGAGGTCGATGAGGAGGAGTTGACGCAAGCCTGTCTGTTGCCCCGCAAAACAGCCGCCGCTGATTCCCAACAGCTGTTGAGAGAGTCAGCATGAAGGCCAAAAAAGAACCTTGTAAAACACATTGCGGCTCTGAAACGCTTCTTCAGTCTGTGTTTTTGTCACATGTCGAACCTCCGGTTTCCTGTTCAACAGCAAGGCGGGCTTTGCCCGGGCACCTCCTCCACTAGGGGGTTGGGGCCGCTGGTCTGTTGCGCTGCATTACTCCGATGGAATAGGCGCTTGCTTCCAAATGGCGGCTTGTGCCACGGGGGGACTCCTTGATTGCTCCGAGTACCTGCGCACACAAGCCAGCCTGTGGAGCATGGACGCACAAGCAAGCCTTCAGGGAACGAGGTGGCAAGCATTGTGTTGCTCGTTAAGCGCAAGGTTGGGCTGGACCTCTTCGGTACGCCACCCCTGGACCAGGCGTGGGCACTGAAGGCCACTTGGGGAGAGACACGCGAGGTCCTTTACCGAACGCTTCGGACCGAAGCAGGAATCTCCCTCTACACGTCCAACTCCTACTCTGGCACGATCGCCAGTCTGCAAGCGCGTGGCTTCGTCCTGGAGCCCTTGCCCAGTGCAGTGTACTGTGTCCCCTTTCAACCGGTGCGGGAAGGGACGGGGTGGCAAATACCTCACCTATTTGCTAGGGGATACAAATTAGGATGCCGCCCAAACGCGGACCTGCTCGGCACACGGACCCGGCTTTTGAGCATAAGGCCGGGATCCAGCAAGCCCCCCGCCTCCTGCCCGTTCGAACGGGCAAATTTGATTCTGACACTGCGATTGATGTGGACTCTCCGGGAAACAGCCCTGTGCCCGCGGGTAGTGCCAGCCTCGATGCGGGGGTTGTCTCAGAAGTGGTTGCACCGACACCAAAGCAATCTCCTGCCCCGGGCGAATCTGCGGCAGGACCGCCTCGTGGCGGGAGATGGACCACGCCATGGACCAGGCCTGGGCCCAAGGCTGCCCGGGGCTCTGTTGCTGCTGCGGTCAGCCCGCCGCCGCATCCCAGTCGTGATGTGTCCCGCACCCCTTGTGGCACTCCCAGGAGGGCCGGCGAGCTGGTGTGCCGGAACCCTGACACGCAGGCAACCATCGCAGACCCTCAGTTGGCCGCTTGTTCCACCTCTGTGTGGCAAAAGTCACGGGTCCTTGCTGGGCTTTTCCTAAAGCTTGACACAAGCTTGAAAATAGGGTTGAAATCAGGAACGGACACACCAACTCATTTTCAAGTGATTTGAAGCGAAAAAACATCGGGGAAGAAAAACAGCCCGCAATTCTAGCAGCAAAACGTCGAGAAGGCCTGAAGCAACGGGCTGCAGCTGAAACTTCGAAACGTTTGAGATCCGAGGCGTGTCATGTTGCCAAAGAAAGGACCTGCAAGGCCTCTGCCATCTGGCAGTCATGGGTCGCAAGTCATGCCAGAGAGCCTTTTGGAAGCGTTGGGAGGCACTCGAGAGCATAAGTATTTTACTTTCTGTTGTTCTGAGCGCTTATGAGCCTTGTCACCTCCTTTGACTTGGGTGTTGTTGCGGTCTGGACTCGCTTGGCGTCGAATAATTTTCCATTGGGCACGAACTGCTACGCGCGTGTGACGTGTTCACAAGTCAACAGCAAGAAGTCAGGCTTGTTTGAGTTCGGGGTGCGACGGAGCCCTGATTTCCAGTGGACGGGACAAAGATCGCCGCCGGAGGCCGCCTGAGCCTTCGACGTGTGCCCGAACATGACAAGTGAAAGCAGTTGGAGCTTCGTGGGTGAGAGAGATTGAATCATGTGGGAGTTAAATTAGCTGTGTCGCAAATCCTGTGTTTTTTCAGATTGAATTGGCTTTGATCCTGAACACCGCTGACAAGATTAAACCTTTGCACACAGCGCACACAAAGCCATCCTCACACTTTCGGCCAAAGCTTGGCACGGTCTGCTCCTGTTGCGGCCAGCATTGGTCTTGAAAGTTGAGCTGCCAATTCATCGTAGCTGGTTTTCAAACAGGTCTAGGATGAAGAAGCAACGCCATCCAACTGCGTTGATTAACTGTGTTCGCCAAGCTGGCTTTTGAACACGCGTGATGGTCGCATGGTTTTCAATTGCTCCACAGAGGCAAAGGCTACGAACAAACATTCATTTACGTCTTTACAAGTGCTGTGTACAGGTTCAAAGTGTAGGCCTTATAGAATTTATGGTTCGGGGTTCAGAAGCTCAGGGTTTAGGGCGTCACGGCGCATGGCCTTAGGGGATTTCGCGAGCAAAAATTGGACAAAAACACATGAACTTCTGTCACTCCGACTACCTGTGTACCATTCGGGGCCTTTGCCACCGAATAGGTGCCTAGCAGGCATTGCTTGTGTCCACATATGCGCGAGTCGCCATCGAACTCCATGACGGGGCTGCAGAGCCACGAAGCACTGTATTCCAAGCTACTGCCGTGCTTTCTTGCTTGTGTTCGAATTGTCCACGTCTTTTCAGTACTTTTGCCTCGTGGTTTTCTACACTTGCCACATCTTCCACGTTTTTCCTACTTTTCCACACTGTCCATGTGGTTTCCAAGTGCTGTCTATTTTTCTCTCCATACTTTTCGTGGATTTTGCTTTCCTTGGTCTGCGAATTAATGCACAAAAATGTTTTCTGCGACTTGGGGAATCGTTTGAAAAAAATCTGCAATTTTGGCAGCTTGGGGCACTGCGGAGGACTGCGGAGGACTGCGGAGGAGTGCGGAGAGAAACTGCGGAGGAGTGCGGAGGACTGCGGAGGAGTGCGGAGGACTGCCGGAGGCACTCTTGAAAATACAGTTTTCACCGAAATGAGTTTTTTGTTTTTTTTGCAATCAATGTACATACAAAGAAGCAGAATGCTCCTTCTATGGAAATATTTGATCAGATTCGGGCTTCTTGGAATATTTTTTACAGATGTGAACACGCTTTTGAAGCGTATTTCTGTCAAAACAACACCGCAAGAGGCATTGGCAGGGTTGCGTTTCCAGAACGTAGTTGAACGTACCGAAATGGAGGCAAAAAGAGCGAATTTGCATCCAGTTCATTAATATACCGGGCCTATTGAGCCTATTGGGTTGGCATGATTCCCTGATAGGCATATGCAGACAACAAGCAAGACAAAGACAAGAAAAAACACAAAGGCAGAGTCCGCCCCACATGGTGCAGCAGCGGCGCCTTTGGAATGATGAAATATGATATGGCTTTGTCCAGTTTTTGCCGGTTGAATCCCTGGAAGCCATGTCATCGCCCTCTACACCCCTGAAATGCAAACCCTAAACCAGCCTAAACCTGCACACAGCACTTGTAAAGACGTAAATGAATGTTTGTTCGTAGCCTTTGCCTCTGTGGAGCAATTGAAAACCATGCGACCATCACGCGCGTTCAAAAGCCAGCTTGGCGAACACAGTTAATCAACGCAGTTATTGTTCAAAACCGTGCTTGTCTTGAAATGTCATGTCGTGTTCGAACACATCAAGCATGACACACTCTCCACCAAGCAACATGCATTCTGCTCACATCACTCGCTCACGTTCGAATCTTTTCACGTGGTGGGGAAACAGTACCGAGCACGGCTGGTTGGATCTCGATCCCTCCTGTAAGACCCAAGACTGTTGTTGAGTCTCGAAATGTCCTGTGAGACACAGGGCTCCTTTCCCCTTCGAGAGGAAAATGTAGCTAACTCACTACCTCTCACAGGTTCGACCTAAGTGTGACGGCCTGAACAGAATACCCAGCAGGTTCAGAACGACAGGTCAAGAAGTTTCTGGCTGTCGCTGAGAGCTTGACGAGGCAGCTTCACTTGGCTGCTCCAAGTCAGGTTCAGGGTTCACAAACTGCCACTGAGATTGAAGAGCTGCAGCAGCCTCTCGTTGCTGCATTTCGCGGTCTGCCATGAGATCGTCCAATACCTCAGCCACCTTCACGAGGGAATCCATATTCAAAGAGTGAAGCCACACTCGAAAATCATTCAGCTGATCTCGTGTCAACGACCGCGCCATGAAGAGTGCTGAGAAAAGTAAAGTGGTGGAAGAGCAATACTCGAGCCTTTTATGCATCAAACAGCAAGCAAAACTGTCATCACGCAAAGTAAGGCCCGCGCTAACAAGGGTCCCTGATTGCAACACGCTCGCTGAGTTGCCTGGTCCCTTCCCGGATACTGCCACAACCCCTTGTGCACACTGAGTCATCTCCTGACATAGTTGCGAAAACTCTCACATTAGTATACAAGGGTGGCGAGGGTGGGTTTTTCAAAATTGATCTATCAGCCTCTAAGAGCACTTTCCGGGCATCCTGCCCCTCGAGAGGTCCCGCTGCGACGGGTGTATACAGTAAGTACAAACCCTGCACGAACAAGCATGAAACTGATCGAGCAGTGAAAATAAGTTGTGCAAAAAGGCAAGCACTAAAACAACAAGCAAATGTTTTGTTCACTGCAACATTTTGAATGTTGTTTCCTTTGAACAATAAAGCTCTATCTTCTCCAGGTATTCGAAGAACGATACTTATTGTTCAAAACCGTGCTTGTCTTGAAATGTCATGTCGTGTTCGAACACATCAAGCATGACACACTCTCCACCAAGCAACATGCATTCTGCTCACATCACTCGCTCACGTTCGAATCTTTTCACGTGGTGGGGAAACAGTACCGAGCACGGCTGGTTGGATCTCGATCCCTCCTGTAAGACCCAAGACTGTTGTTGAGTCTCGAAATGTCCTGTGAGACACAGGGCTCCTTTCCCCATTCACCTGAGCCGTGTGTCAAACCTTCAGTTTCGAGGCTCTCTTTACAATCGCTGAAATGATCCTGCTCGCTTCTAGCGATTCGTCCTTGAATCCTAACTTCCTAACCAAATCAAGTTGGAACCTCGAAGGTTGATCTGCAAGATTCGCTGGGGAGGCAACCCTTGCATACCACGGTAGAAATCCGTGAACATATTCCAGGAAGTTTGCTTCATCCACCAACATTCCAGCGACTCCTTTCTTAGCAGATCCCGAGATGTAGGCGTGTCGGGCCGCATCGTTGTCGAGGTAGACGATTACCCCAGTTCCAGCAGTCGCTCCATGCTGGGAATACGATTCAGCAAAGGCTACAGTCTTACATGTCAGCAACTTCAAACCAATCAAAACCCCAAGCATCTCCAGCTCATAAATAATAGTTTGCTCTTCCTCTGTGGATAGCACTCGGGTTTGGGGTTCTGAGATCGGCACACTGAAGAACGACAGTGCTGTCCCACTCCCGGTAAGGAGCACACCACCTAAGCCACCAGACCTTGTCTCGGTTTCGAAGGCTGCATCGGTAAGTATCATGAACGATCTGCATGACACCTGTCCCACCAACCTGGGCTGAGCAGCATCTAAGAACTTGCAAAAGTCTTCCAAAAGGTCTTTGGTGTATCCCGGAATTTTCCGCCTCCCACCATAAGCATGTCTCGCGATCTCAACCAGACATCTCCTGCCCAACCTTCCGAAGAACTGAGCTTGTGCAAACTGTAATCTGCCCCTCAATTGTAAGGCCTCCTTCTGGGCCATCAAACCATTCTCCAGGAAACCTCTGATGGCTGTGACCAACTCCCGACGCCTTCGTTCAGTGTTCTTGACTTTTAGGACCCCTGTCCCTGTTTGGTCCAGCTCAAACAAAACGCCCAAAGCTTCGAAACTTGTGCTCCACTCCGTAGTCTTGTCTGATGACAGCTTCCAACCCAACAGTTTCATGACCTCATCAAAGGTATACCCACATGAACTCCTGTCACCACTCAACGCGAGGAGAACAAAGTCGTCAAAGTAATTCGTCGTAGGAATTCTGGCTCCTTTCACCAGGATCGTCCAAAGAGCCCTCGCAACTCTCAAGAAGAAGTATACTGCTTTCGTGGAACCAAAAGGCACTGCCAGTTGCTGGAACAGTTTGGGCTTCCCCTCGATCGGGTCGTACACTGCTAAGTATGAAAATTTCAAACTCTCATCTGAAATGGCCAACTGTCGATAGGCGCTTTTCAGGTCAGCCGTCTTCCCGAAGAGTTCCAACAGTCCTTTTTTCCTAGCTGCCTTCGATAGCTTGGTAATTAGGAGTGCGATCTCGTCAATTGAATGTGTAACAGGTTTCTCGGAGACGGTGACCGTGTCGTTAATGAGACTGGAAGAGTAGTTGTCAATAGGTCGGAGTTTGCCTCCCTGCATCAGAGGGAAACGGGAACTCACCAAACAGCCTTTGGGGAGATGGCGAACGTCGAAAGGTCCTGCGAGGTGACCTTTCTCAACCTCCTCTAACGTTTTCTCCCACAACAGCGTGTCCATGTTTCTATCACCACTGGATATTGTCCCGGCGAAAATCTGTTCACACACCTGGTCGGACATGTCCACAAGTTGTTCAATGTCCATCCTGGCTGGCTTCAGTTTCGCATCCAAAACTCCTGTCACTGGGATAGGGCCTGTGAGCGTGGCTCCCTGAATGAGCTCCTGCACCACGCCCATATCATCATATTGAATGTCTTGAAGCATTTCTTGGAAGAGGAGGATACGTTTCGGTCCAAGGATCGCTCCTCGATGGGTGGACATACCAGCCTTCAGCTGTGCCTCCTCTGGCTCCAGTTCTTTGGCTCTTCTAGCCCATTTCTCAAGGTAAAACTTTCTCTGGGATCTCACCGAACCTGGACGATGTACAAGTTGCTCGATCAACTTCTCTAATGGTTTGTTGCACTTAGACAGCTGATGATAAGGGTGTCCTAGCTTTGCTGCCTTTCCAATAAATTCAATCGGATCCCAAGGAATCCCCACTCTCAGCACTGAGGCACCATCCAGTTGCTGCATTTCCTGCTGAAGCTGCGGGCTCAAGTTCCCCCCTGTCTGAGTCCGCGACAGAAGCTGGGAATCCACCGGCAGGGCGGCCATCCCCGGCAACACTCGGATGCCATCCGGAATCCGCCACTCCTGCTTGAGACGCTTGCGTCCTGAGAAAGGGTCCTCAGTCACTGATCTAGGCAGCAGCACATAGACGACCACCTTCCATTCCGGCATGACCTCATTCAAGTGCCCTCGAGGTTGGTGCATGGCCGACACTCGAATGGCCTTATTGGCCAAAGAAGGGTTTTGGCACAGAAGTTTTCTCGCTGTGACGCCAGCCGCGAAGACCTCAGCCAAAGCAGTCGCAAAACCTCGGGGGTAGGCCCCTGAGGAGGTCTCCAGTGTTGTCGACTTCCCTGCCGGTTCTCGCCCTTCGCGCCTAACCGTGGTGATTTCAGGAAGGTTCGACATCACAAAACTCCGCTGCTGACTCGCAGGGATCCAGCATCCCCACTCTACTTCGACCCAATGGGGTGCCTGCTGAGCGTCTGGAAGTTGGTTCAAATTATCCCAAAATGGGGACTTGCAAGAGCCTTCTACCACTAACGGCAAGTCCCTGTCGAGGCATCCATTGATAACCGCGAAAACAAATGCCGCAGAGATGGGGTCCAAGGTGAGCTTTGGTATGCAAATCAGCACCCCCGCAATCTTTCGTTTGTCCAACCAAGTAAGAACAGAATCACAAGCTGTCCGAGAGGACAGGTCCATTTGCAAAACAGGTGCCATAGCGGACTTGTGTTTAACACGATCCACTCCATAAGCAAAGTAACCCTGCGCGAGCAGACCTGCAGCCACACGGGCCTGCCCAGCAAAACATTGAAGGATCGCACGGGTAGGTCCCCCGTGCTGTTCATTCGAGAAAACTTGTTGCGGCTCTGTAGCCGGAGAACACTGCTCGCTCCGAGAAGATGTCTCCTCGCCGGTCTGGAAAACTGGCAGTGTTGTGGCCGACGGCATTGAAGCCATCGAAAAAGAACATTCAACGTCACATTCACAACCTTCGGCAACCCCAACTGCAGATACGGGTTCCAATCCCGCACCTGAAGGTAAGGCCTCCATACCGCCCTCCTGGGTCAGAGCAGAGATGACGCCACCAACGGATTCATCCTGAGGAACCATCTCAACATCCTGAGCCAGCGAAGTCTCATCAAGACCAGGATCACCTAGTCACAGCTTTTTAGGCTTCAGCGGGCACTTGGTAACCGGGTGGTCACCACCACACTTGTAGATGATGCAACCATGATCACCCCTCTGACAATTGGCGTCCGTGCACCCGCCGAGGTTGAAACCGTAGCAGACCTTGTTGCCCTTCTTGTTCCATGCGGACGCTCCCTGGTAACGTAGGCCCTCGGGTAGCCATTCCGACTTGCCAGCCCCGTAACCTTTCCCTATGCCAGCCTTCTCCTTGCCCTTGGGTGAGGGTTTGCCCTTTCCGGACCATGACTCGAAGCCCCTAGGGCTCCAAAAGGACTTCCCCTTGCCCGGCTTGCCTTTGTTCGGAGCATGCTCGTACGGATGACTACGGTTGCCTTTTCCCAATCGCAACTTTCCTCCACCTTCAAAATCCCTCAAAGGAAGGAGCGCAACGATCAAATCATAATCCTGCAGCACCGAAGAAATCCTGGCATCCAAAGGCAAAGTCCCCGATGCGTCTGCACGAACCTCTGCTCCTGCCTCGGACATCTTTGCGAACGCCAACTTGTCAGCTCGCAGAATCTGCCTCAAGGAAACCTTACGGTAACCTTGTTGAGCTGGTTTGGTGAGGTACTTGAAAAGCGAGGAGACGTAAGCCTCATGCTTGTCCCAACTAATCAGCCTGGCGAATGCATATGCAACTCCCCGCCTTCTAAGGGCGTTTAACACCTGGAGGGATCCCTCTATATCACGATCTTCCATGCCAGAGGACTCCGTAACTTTGAGTTTTCCCCTTCGAGGGAGAGGCTGGTGGTCAACGGCTTCAAGTTCTGAACTTCCTCCTCGCGGCTGTGGCATTTTTCCGGGCCAATGTACTTAAGGCATCGGTTTTCCCACTGCTGAACGGTCATGTCCAACAAGGCATGACTAGGCTCTAACTGGCCAGTCAGGGAAATCCCCGAAAGCTGAGTGCGCAACTGGTCCATGCGTGCATTACGCTCAGCAAGTCCCACCTTCTTAGGTGCAACACCCTCGGATGGTTCTGCCATGTCCTTAAGGGAGGCCACCAACATCGTCTGGGCCTCAAGAATCAACCGTCTCAGTGATGCCTTCTCGCCCACCGTAAGGTCTGCCAATACTGCTGTGCTCCATGTATCGAAATCCGATTGAGCCAGGAGTTGCCCCGGCTGGCCCACGCAAAAGGCCAACTGAGCCAAGGTTTTGACCCCTTTAGCAGTCAGTGCATCAACGACCCGCTTGGTCAGCAAAATCTCCTCTGCTCGCTGGAGGAAGTAAGGGGCCGAATCCACGGAACTTGTCATGGCTGCTACAAGCTAGACGAGCCAAACAAACACTCGCAAGCGGAGACCTCACACCTGAGTCTACGCGATGGCATGACAGCAAACTCACCCTGATCTTTTCCAACGGAGCTCGTGCTCACCATTTCCCCATCAGGGGAAACTGGCACTAAGAGAAACATTTAGTACACTGAGGATAGGCATGTGCCCTAACCATAGGACCATAGGAACGCGGTGGTAATGATCTCCAAAAGCTCTACCGCACAAAAACAAAGCAGACCCAAGTGTGGTTCTGTGCAAGACTTGACTCGTAGGGTGAGCCCAGTACAAGGGACTCTCCGAATTATCCTCCTCTGAATCAGAAGCATCTGAAACAACAGCCAAGGCAGCGTCCTGATCGTCGGTCGTGTCCCCCGGAGTGGTTTCATCATCTGCAGGTGCAACCGCAGCAGATTCCATGATCTTTTGACGGTTCCAGCCTTGAGCAAAGTGGCCGCTCCTAGTTTGGTCAGGAAAAAATTTTCCTGACGCAACTGCTTCCAGGATGATGATGTACTCACGCAACGCAGCACTCTGCAGCTCCCGACCGTACACCGCGTCTGATCCTGTAGCAGCGTCAGCGTGATGACCAAGAACACGCTTAGTCTCCCTCAGCATGCCGAATTTGGAGCACCACACCAGGGTGGTCGCCTTGAGAGAATGACTAGACAATGGCTTTTCTGAATCAGGACGAGGAAGTAGGAAACGCAGCCAGCGGGTCACTTCACTAGATGACAGGGGGTCCGAAGACCAGCTACCATCGGGCTGAGGGGCCGGCAGGAAGGGGACATCAATCCCATCATTCGGCAACCCAGCTTCATCTCTTAACTCCAGCAGCACTTGTCCCAACGGGACTTTAGCAATACCAATTCCCGGAATCACCAAGGGAAGGATTCGGCGTTGCTGAGCATCAAGCCGTGAAGTTTTATGGTAGAGGGTACCTAGTTCAATGAAACCGTGACTCCAATCCGCGCCACTCTTGTCAATAATCAAAGGTTGAATACAACGAACATCAGAAGCCCTAGCCCTGCCATAGAGCATGGCCAGAAAATGAACTGCACCACATCTGTCAATAAGAGAGATGGCCTTATTTTGAGCCATTGCATGAAGCTGCAACACCTCGTGTACTTGCAGAGGGGGAGCCGGGTCCCATGGACTCTTGTTGGCCAGAGCTTTAGCCACCAGTCCGTTGACACGTGCACTCTGAAAAACTTCAAGACGTACCCGCAATCCCAGGGCATGATAACTCCACTTGATGGCCTTTAGACACGTATCCAAAGTGGATGCAGCCGTTCGGGGCAGCTTCAAGACGCAGTTGACAAAAGACCAAACGACCTTTTCAGGAAAAGGAGGAAGGTTCCCTGACTTCACCAGCCATTCACAAAATGTGCGAATTGGCCCCACATGCTTCAAAACTGTGGCTGGGGATTTGCCAGCCAGAATCGCCTGCAATGAGTCCTGACCAGTCTCTGTGTCATCCTCCATTAGAGTGCACAAGTCAAAGAAACTAGCAAAGGATTGGAGCAAGAGCAAAACCTTCTGATAAGCTTCGTGCTGACGGTCCCTTGAGCTCGCCCCCCGACGGGCCTTAACTGCACGAGTCCAGGCCTGGCAGTGCGACGCCGCCTTATCTGATACACTCGTCGAAAACTGCGTGTCAGCGGTTGAGGCGGCCATCGGTAGTGGTCTCCCACCCTGATAAGGCACGCCCAACCTTTGAGGGAACATCGCCTTCGTCGGATCAAAAATGCACAACATACTCGGCTGTTCCCAAGGCTGGCTGGGCAAAGGCGAGCGTGCATGGACGTGGTTACGAAAGCAGAGTTCAGTCTCGCTGGAGCTGGGGTCTCGACCGGACATGACGAAAAAGCCAATCATACACTCCCCAGATACTAGATGAACAATTGAGCCGACGCATCACAAAAGCAACAAATTTGTCCCTGCTGGAGAACTTGATGCATGTACAGAAAAGACCACATTCACATGTGCAAACTCATTGTTTCCGATCTGCCCGATCGCTGCAGCCCGTGCTGTTCATACTAAGGGTCCGGCTCACCCTTTCAGCGAGGCCACCCCACTGCTATGCCACGAAGCACAACATGCTTGAGAGCAGAAAATGCTCCCCAGAGCGCACTGAGCCCGCATCTCGGCATGCCGAATGGAGGTAGTCGTGTCCACCTTCCACCTGAGGGGTGGGCCCAGGAAGCTCAGCTTCCACCACCAGCATAGCCCCTCCGAGGGACTTTGCTCGGCTCGCTGTCTTCTTCACAGCCGCCACCATGGCATCCTTCGAGTACCCCACCAGGGCACCACGAGCACTAAAGCCATAAGCCGGGAAGCCATCTTCCCGGTTGTCCCCCACAGTGATTTCTCCGCATTGGGCAACGCCAATCACCGAAGCAAAACTAGTGCCATGACACATCGTGGCCTGGCTGGCATAGTTGGCATCATGGACAAAGCTCGGTCCCTTGATGTTGCAGCCCACGAACAAAACGTTTTGGCCCGGGACATCAAAAGTGAGCATCTCCGGTCCAACCTTCTGGGCCAAATCACCATCGCCCTCCAGCGGGCGGCCGTAATGCCGGAAAGCCGCCATAATCGTGGCCATTCTTCCAGCCACTGCATCTGGCACCGAGAGGTGTGCCATGAGGGACTTACACTCCGAAGCCTCGGAAAATTTGGCCGCAATCTTGTACCAAGGGTACTTCCACCAGGGCTCAAGCTGCCCCTTCTCAACCAACTCACGTGCACTGAGAGGCCGATCCGTGGCCGCCCATGCAGCCGTGTTAGCCGACTCCCACAGGGCTTTGAGATATTCCCCGTCATCAGCGTCTTCATCCTCCAGGGTAATCTCATCCGTTTCAGCCTTCTCAGCAGCTGATTTCCGGGCCGCAGCTGCCCGAATCTCCTCGGGTGTGGCTTCCTTAACATTGTAACTCGCAGCAGGCCTGCCACGATCTTCCTCTGGCTTGTTCTTCTTCCAAGCCTCGTTCTGCCACTTATTCCATGGCTTTCGTTGGGGTTGCTGCCACTGAGACTTCCAGCTATCCTTCCAGCTAAAGGCTGCCTCTCGCCCCACGCCAAGCAAAGCTTGGGAGGCCGGTGGCTGCATCACCGGCACCTGTTGCCACACGTGCCCTGGGCTGGCCATGGGTAACGCAGGTGGTGGTGGCATGGGTGGTGGTGCCGTCTCGCGACGGGGTGGGGTGCTCCCACGGCTGCGTTCCGTCCTCCTGGACCTACGCCGACCCCTTGAACGATCTCTCGTTCGCTCTCTTGAGCGCGAGTCTGAGCTGCTGCGCCGCCTACGGCGACTGCTCCGGGACTCTGTCCCAAAAGGTGGCATCAATGGCCATGGGTACATCTGGCCCACCAGGCACCTGCCTTCGTGTCACAGGTTTCCGTGCTCCTGCACAAAATGCCCCGGCGAGTCACGCCCCAAACTAAGGTTTTGGGCCAACGAAACACAAATATTTCACGAGCACTTGCTGCAAGGACCACATCTGTGCATACCACCGATACTCTGCGGCGCCGATCCTTCCTTTCCTTGTTGATACACATCAAGTGTTTGCGAGGCTCTTCTCGGCCAGCCCTCGTGGGCTCTACGCTTTTCATGAGAGCACTTCTGGCTCGAGCTTTCGGCTCAGAATCAAGACACGACCTAGGTCGTGTGATCAAACTTACACAAAAGAGCAAGCCTCAAAACGATTCTCCAAAACTGCACTGCATCACAATGCACATGAGTCTGTCACTCGTGAGGTCGCAAAACAAGTGCACTCCTCCTCCAAACAACAAACAAAGCACCCAACAACAATCCTCGGCAACAGGCAGCTAAGCCCGAGGCGAGATCTGCACCCGAATGTATCAAGCACTCTGAGCTCAGGGCCGACAACATAGCTGACGCCACGATCCAATAGCATGACATGTGTCCTGATGTTAACCGAGACAGCATAAGCAAACACAGACTCTAAGAATGCTCAAGCAGATAAGGTTTGACAGCACTCAGCCAAACTCATCATAGGATCTTACACCCCCCCCCCCTACTCCCCCCCCCCCGCCAAATAGGAGCGTCTGCAGGTGCAAGACAAAAAAGAAGCCAGAAATAAGCCTTATTTAAGATCTATTTTGGTGCACCGAAAATAGATACTAAATAGTGCTTATTCTTGGGGTTCTTTAGCCAGCCCCAAATAAGCCCTAAATAAGGCTTATTTTGAGAAACAGGGGCTGAAGCTGCCTGGCTCCGCGAATTCGGGGCCACGAGATGGGTGCTCAAAGCAGCACTCAGGGACACGTGACATGCAGTCCAAACACACCAAAATAAGCGTCGTAGTTGTTGAGTCCGTGGACCCGAAATAAGCTCTATTTACTGTAAGCCATACTTTGTTGAAAAACAGGACCAGCACCTCAATACGTGTATCTTGTGCTAGCTCACCAGCAAATCTCGAATCCTGATGGCAGCTGTGGTGCCTTTGGATGATGGGAGTGATGCAAGTGAACACGAAGTGGCATCGCTGGACCCAAGCAAATTGCACACCAGATTGTTCAAAGTAAGTGGGGCGGAGATCATCGTGCATGTGAGCCAGGATCCGAGCTCGCAGAGCTTTTGGCAAGAGTACACTGTAGCCTTGTGGATCCTGCGAACGAAAAACCCCGACAAAGCCAGAGAACGGTGTGTTGAGACCAGGCCCTCGGTGCAGGAGATGCACATGCGGCTCTGGCCGGGCGAGGTCGTCCAAGAAGCCTCAAGCAAACGACGCAAGAAAAAATCACAAAAAGTTTGGAGAAATAGCCAGCGCGTCTCAACATTCTTTGTTGAATGCACCCTCACCACCAGCATGGTGATCTCTTATATGCTGTTTGCTGCTTCTAGCAGCCGCAGATCACCAGCAGACAGGGCCTACGCCGTGCAATGCTTCAAGGATTTGTTGCGCAAGCTGGCCGAGGTGCGTCCAGAGTTTGAGTTCTGGTTTCAACGACATGGTGATGACGAATGGACGCTTGTCACCTGCAGCGTGGACAGCAATGGCCAGTACCTATTTTCAGGCAGCTCGTTGTGGACAACGGATTTCTACAGGCAGGCTAGGGATTTGAAGGGTTTCCAGGGTAAGCTGACAGTCAGGGTGTTGCCCTGCCTGCCCTGCTCAGGGACAATGTTGGTTCTTTGTGGGCTGCGGATTTCACAAACTTGACGAAGCCGTGGGTTTGCCATAGAACGGGCCGTGGCCCGGTCCTCCTGCATGAGTATCTGGCTTTCGTTTGGGACGCTCAACACCCCCTGCAGCTGCGTGAAGAGCTGAACAGCGGCATGTACGGCGTGATGACCGAAGTGGCCTATCACCTGGAAATTCTTTTGATGCAAGTGACAAGCTCGCTGGATGAAATGCCCCAGAACTGGGGACCGCTGACAAACGTCAGAAGAATGCAGGACTCCGTTGCATGGGAGTTGAAGAGAACCGTGTCCGACGCCTTGTTGGCCCTCCCGGTCAATGATGCTGACGGTGAACCCGTCGACAAAGAGGCCAGCAACGAGGGTTTAGGGTTTAGGGCTTTGGGGCTTTAGTAGGGCTTTGGGCTTCGGGTTTAGGGCTTAGGGCTTGGGGCCTAGGGGTTAGGGTTTAGGGTTTAGGGTTTATTTGTTCGAAAGATAGTGCTGAGCATTCTTTGTGTCCCGTGCAGGTGTGGAATTTGCGTACGTTGATCGATCGCACCCTGGCATCAGCTGGTGTGAAAATCAAGAAGGCTGTGAAAGTGTCAGATTTGGCGTGGGCCTCGTGCGCCTGAGCCTCAGCAACACACAGAGTCAAATGTTTTGTGTTTTGAAATTTCTCAACGCAGCTAAGTTCGTATCTTGGGCCAAAGCTCGCGAGATGCTGTCTACTGCTCGGGTGCTACACGCCAGATCCTGAGCCCTGAGACGCAAGAACCTGTAACGGTGAACTCTTTTCCCTCACCCTGTCTGCTGAGTTGTACATGGATGGTTCGTCCATTGCAAAGCGGCCGACCGAACTGGTTTTTTTGTGGTCCCCTCAACACCGACGTGGAGCTTACTGTCCTCCGCTGGCCCGCGACTCAGACAGTGATAGTGATGCCTGCTGTTCCGATTCACTGATGACATTGGTTTTTTCTTGCTCTGATCTCCGCGCGTTCCGCAGTTCGCATTTAGGGTCAGGGCGCCCTTTTGGCAGCCATGGATCAGGGTAGCGGGGCATCTTTTACCCTGCTCAGCGAAGCAGATAGTGATGCATGCGTGCTCACCCAGTCGTCTTCCTCCAGCAATGAACCGCTAAAGGACGACTAAATAGTGCTTGGGCGCTGTCCCGTCACGTTCAATTAATTAACGGAGGTTGTCATAAGAGAGGTTGTCACGCCGCACCTATCTGTTCCTGCGCAGGAGATCTTGACCGACAATTCCAACTTGCAACGGGCAGCCCGCTGCATACAGATTGCGTGGTCAGAACTGCAACGACATCTGTCTTCCCAAGACGTGGAGGCCTAGCTATTGAGTGTCTTGAAAACCTGCCTCATGTCACTGTCTGCTGCTACCATCTGCCCGGCCCTGCAGGCGAGCTTCTTGTGCAGGGGGCGCAGCGTTTCTTCATCCTGCACAGGGGTTTACACAGCGGAAATGGCCCTGTCCGTTGTCCAGAAAACTGTCAACGACAGCGGCAAGCTCCCTTGGCCGATGAATTTCTGCCCTACGTCGTGTTTCGTTTCTCTGCCGCAATTGCTGATTTGAATGTGTTCAGGATGTTACTTCCCCATCCCCCCCATCCCCTACCTCGTCTTTGGGTTTCTAGATTTGTCCAGGAAATGAAGCGATCCTGCCGGGATTCGATTCGGGACCATGAAGTGTGGTGCAACTCACTGGACCCATCCATCCGCAGGGAGCCACCCCATGTGTTTGGGGATATCTGTGATGTGTTCTTTGACAAAGGATTTCTAGATGAGGGAAGCTTCATCCAGAAGTTGCTCCACGCTGACGGGGCAGCGTTGGCATCACACGCTTTCTGCCACACCCACAACACTTACTGTGGTCTCTGGCCTGGACGGTCTGCTGCGGCGGCAGATGTCGAAGTCGCGGGCCTGCCGTGCACTGACTACAGCAAAGCGGGCAGGCGTCAGCGCCACGAGGGGGTGACGAACAAGGTTTTCATCTCCCACGCAAAGCGGCACGTCGAGCTTGGCACACCGCTGCTCATCTTGGAGAATGTTTGGGACATGGTCGACAAAACCCCTTTCCCAACAGCCCCATAATGATTGTTCACGGTTAGGTAGACACTGCAGCCCCTGTGACTCAGTAGCGTGCAGGAGGTATGCCTTCGTACGATGCAGAAGCTCTATGGCAACCACTATGACATCTACCCTTTGTATTGCAAACCCGAAGACTCTGGTCATTCTGGGGCAGCACGCAATCGCGTGTATTTTGTTCTGGTGCACAAGACGAATGCAGTCATGACCTGCGACGTGCAATACCTGTATGACTGCGTGACGGCAGTGATCAAAAAGCACGTGCGCACTGAGGTCTCAGACTACCTTGTCTCCTCAAACTGGGAGGTCAGCCTGGAAGCCGCGGAATTGGCCAGGTCTCGACGACTGCGGTGGCCTACCACAGCTAAGGGTGTGACTCTGCTGCACATGTCATGCGCTAGGAAACACTGGTAGTTAAAGAAAAAAAACTCCACTCTGCCCCCTTGCAACGATGTTCCCCAGGCGTTTGGAAAGAGATCCTGGCTTCTGTCGTTGCTTACCAATCGGGAGAAGGACGCAATAGCCTACGCACAGTCGCTCTACGAGCGCAAATACCACTCCAAGGCGTCCTCAAACAAGAACCTTGTCCTTCATCTCGGTGACAACCCACGCAAGTACCTCATTTGGTCGGCCGCGAGCAAGAAGCTTCCCACGAGGCGTCTTGCCTCCACAAGGTTGTGGCATTTCCAGCGCAGGCGATGGTTGACATCCCGTGAGGTTTTACTGTCCATGGGATTCCCTGCAAATGCAGACACTGCAGCTGCCATGGGATGTCCTGTAGTTCCCATCAAGGATATCAAGAAATCAGCTCACCTGGCTGGCAACGCCATGCATTTCGGGACAGTCAGCACCGTCCTGATCATCGCGTTGGCCGCGTGCCAGCCACGGTAGTCTTTGTGCTGTCTTCAGGCGCATAAGTTAAGTTCAGAAGTGCTTTGTGATTATAATGACTGACTAGCTGCTAGAGTTTTGACAGAATGATTGCGCCATACAGTACAGTCAGCACATTGCGTTCAAATTTCACTGCATGCCGCCCACGGCAACTGACCGCGCCTTCTGATTCTGAAACAAAGCGCAGACAATCATCTCCGTCTCTCCTAGCGCAGCAGGTTTGCGAGGTTTTCAGACTCTGGCATTTCAGTCATTCGATTGTCATGACTCTGGCATGCATTTCAGTCATTCGATTGTCAGTGTCTCAAGCCTGGTATTGTGTTTGCTGTAAGCTCCACCCAACCGCCATGCGCAAGCAGCGAGCCAGTGAACGTTTTCGTGAGACAGAGGAGATTGAGGAGGAGGACGACAGGTTCTCCAAGAAGCGCGCTCGTCCTGCGCCCTCAAAAGCCGTGGCTATGAAACCGAAGAAGCGTATCTTGGCAGAGAGTGAGGAGCAGGACGACTCCTTTGTGTCGCTAGTCTTCCATTAAGTATTTTCTTGAGGCAGTCCCAGCCAAAGACAGAGTGAAAGTAGTGCAAAACGCCGACCACTGAGGTTTCCTGGCGGATATCAAGTGGGTGTTGCTCCGCCGCCCAACAGGGGAGCGACGACCAAGGCACCGCCGCCTACCAAAGCTAGGCGTAACTCTGGTGACAAAGCGGCTGACAAGGACAAGCCGGAGGGCAGCGGCGCCGGCCGTCGCGTCAGTGTGGTCAAGTACACTGCGCAGAAAGTCGTGAATGATTTCGTGGAGCTTTGTCTGTTATTAATGGGGCCTTGCTTCTTTTCTGCTGCATGCTGGGTGCTCTGTTGCTCTGTCTGCTTTAGCTTGATTAGCGCTTGTTCTCAGGACTGTCACTTGGTGGACTGGCTGAGCTATGCCGACGAGGACTTCATGCACAGGGGCATCATCAACACATTGACTCGAACGCCTCTTTATGGGCTTCTGTTGTTCGCCACGGGCTGGGGGCCGGGCACCGTCAAAGTTTCGACGCTTGCCTGCGCATAGCGACATGCTTTAAGGCCAGGGTTGGGGGGTGTTCAGCATTCTTGGGCACGGCCTGCAGCTGAGGGACATACCGGAGGAGGTGAAGAAGGCGTGCAAGGGACAGTACGTCAAGCGCGGTTGTCCGGTGCAGTGGACAGGCTGGACGCCAGTGCAATGCCATGCGTACATCAAATGGCAAGTGCGGCACCAGGAGGAGTTGGATTTGGATGACGATGAGCTTGGCGGCTTTGCCTGGCACCTTCCAAGGAAACAGGAGGACGGCCGCCCCGCGGACCTCCCGGACTATGTGCTCAATGATTCTCTGCCGCCGCCTGACTGGGCAGGATGGAAGGAACGTCGCACGCCTGAGTCGGACGAAGACGACCTAGATCCAGAGTTAGTCGGGTACAAGCTCCAGCACTTCCCGAAGGACGACGTGAGCACCCTCACCCATGTCCTCACAAAGGTGTCTGTGGACCTGGACTACATGGAGGGGTCAAGCATCCGCACAAACTCGTTTGAAGGCGATGTCATCACGGGCCCCCATCTCGACGACAACACTTGCTGGCAGGTCATGAATGAGTGTGGCAAGTCTCTGGACAGAACTTTCATGAGCTCGTGGTTCTAGGTAGGGGGAAGGGAGCAACAATAATGCAAATCACCCTCGTTGTTTCAGGAGATCCAGCGGAAGTTGGATGCCCTCCAGGAAAGGACTGGGCCGCGAAACATCAAGCCAACAATGAAATCAAGGTCCACGGAGGGCCCGAAGAAGGAGCCTGAGGATGCGAAGCCGCTTCCACGTCCCAAGCTAAGGAACGTCTCTGCGGTGCCCAAACCCTTGCCTGGCATGCAGGGCGGCAAGCGTTTCGCGGGTGCCAAGCCCAAGGCGGATGCGAAGAAGGCCAAACTGCGTCATGCCCTTGCGTGTTTTTTTCGTGGGAACCTGCCTCGACGTTAAATATTAAACCTGTGTCGCGCAGGCAAGGACGAACACCGACGAAGGGGCGAACGACGCCGCAGACTCCCTGTTCGATGAGAATTCTCCAAGTCCAGATCTTGGTTCCGATCTAGAGGACGACCCCCATATCTGCGTCCTCGAGGACGGCGTTCAGATGCTTGTGGTGCCGGCTGTCGGCAAGCGCTTGGAGCTTCCGACCAACAAGGTCACTGACTGGATGGTTTGCAAGCAAGAGATCTCGCCAGGCAAGCCGGAATGGGTCTTGACGACAGAGTCAGGACAGGGAAAGGCAGGAAAGATCAGGCCCGTTAACCAGGTGATCATGTCCAGCCGTGCCGAAGACATACCGGTGGAAGGCCCCCCCGACGAGAGGACCTGCGCCGCATCATGCATGTGCCCTATGAAACAATGTCCAAAGTCTAAACAGCCGCCCTCGCATACTGGTCCCAGGACCTCAACGGCGTTGGCCCCGATCAAGGACAAGGACGACGACCAGGAGTACAAGGGGCCCGAAGACGTGCCGGCCCCTCCACCAGAAGTGCCAATTCCATCCGATGAGGAGTCGATTGATGGTGTCGCGGGCAAGGAATCAGCACTCTGAATGGGTGTTCGTGTGAGAGCTGCGCGCGCTCCGCACTAATTTTGATGGCTGACGCCATTGGGCAAAGCAAACCCGGCAAACAGCCCCAAAATTCTCAGGCCGCCAAAGCAGCCCCCCCCCCCCCAATAGCCTCAACATAGCTTGAAAACAAGCCCCCAGGCCCCAGAAATAGCCCCCAATTAGCTTAAAATAGCCCCAGGCCCCAAAAATACCCCCATAAATAGCTTCAAAATAGCTCCAAAATAGCTTCAAAATAAGCCCCGGGCCCTAAAAATAGCTTCAAAATGGCTTCAAAGCCAAAAAAACCACAAAATAGCTTCTAAACAGCTTCAAAATAGCCCCAAAATAGCTTCAAAATAGCCCCAAAATAGCTTCAAAATAAGCCCCGGGCCCCAAAAATAACACCAAAATAGCTTCAAAATAGCTTCAAAATAAGCCCCGGGCCCTAAAAATAGCTTCAAAATGGCTTCAAAGCCAAAAAAAACCACAAAATAGCTTCTAAACAGCTTCAAAATAGCCCCAAAATAGCTTCAAAATAGCCCCAAAATAGCTTCAAAATAAGCCCCGGGCCCCAAAAATAACACCAAAATAGCTTCAAAATAGCTTCAAAATAAGCCCCGGGCCCTAAAAATAGCTTCAAAATAGCATCAAAATAAGCCCGGGCCCCAAAAACAACCCCAAAATAGCTTCAAAATAGCTTCAAAACAAGCCCCAAAACCTCCAAAACAAACCCAAAACAGCTTCAAAAAGCTCCAAGCCGCCCTGCGAGCCTGCCCATTGGTGTCCTGCAACACTCAACATCGCACGGTGCGACTTTCCAGGGGCCATTCTTGTCGAGAGCTGTGTCACATCAGTCTTGCTGCAATACAGAAATCATGTGGCTTCTAATTTGCCCCAGGTAGCTTCCTCCGTCGCACTGCTGTGTTGGCGTGGGTACTGAACGGAAAAAAGGGCAAACGCTCAGCAGCATTGCTTTCAGTTTCTCCTCCCCCCCCCCCCCCCGCCTCCTCCCCGGCGCGTCGTGAGGTCGTGCCGAAAATCATCACCGAAACTTTGAACGGGTCCAGCCGCTGGAGGCATCGTGGCTGTCTGCAAGAGAAGTAACTCTGAAGCTGCAAAAAAAAACGGCCGCAGGCCCAAGCTCACGAGCAAAGACTGCAACGCCTTCTTCGTTGTTGCCTGAGATGTGAGGTTGCATCGACTGCGTTCTCATTGTTGTCCTTCCTCCTGTTTGTTGTGACCATAATTCCAAGGCTGTCGTCCAGACGATCCACCACAATCTGGTGATGATGACTGGCCAAGGTTTGGACAGCTTTGTCGTGCACAACCCTCCGGACCTGCTGGCAGACCCCGCCACTGTAACCCTTCAGCCGGCGCTCGAGCGCAAGATGATCCGGGCTGAGCCTCGACGCAGTCAGCTGCCATAATTTTACCCGCCACCCTCGTTTAAGCTTGCAGTTCTGACAACCCAAAAGATTGCGAGCAGTTGAGGTGGAGGATGAGGAGGGGGTTCAGGGTAAGGCGTGGAACTTTCTGCTAGAGGTGGGGGCCATCCGGGGCATGATGGAACCCGAGATGGCCCACCCCTGGTGGAACAGCTACAAGAGGGCAGCCAAACAGACCGGTTTGGACTCGTCTATCTTGAAATTGACGATCCTTTGCAATCACCCTCATGGATCTTTTCAAAACGGGGATAGATTCTTCACAAGGCGAGACCTGGCTGACTTTTGAACCCCCCCAAAAGTTTAACTTTTAGCCTCCTTTTTGTGTTTGAAAAAAATCCCGAACAGTCCTAAGAGCCAGCCAGAAGAAAGCCAAGGGGAAGTGACGGAACACTACCTGATGCGGCAGGACGAGGCGTTCTTCGAGGAAAAAGCAGAGCTGCTGGCCTTTGATCGCAACTACCATCTTGACCCCGATGAGCGCGCTGTGCCGACTTTCGAGGACTGGATGAATTCTCCGTCTCTTACCCGCCGTGGCCTCTTCGCATCTCGACAGAATTCAATTCTTATGAGGTCTACTGACAGAGTGTTTGCGCCCGAGCCAGTGTGTTCACAAGCAACGTAGCCCCAAACCCTTAAACGTGACCCAATGAGGTTTTAGGGTTGTTTCCTCCGACTTCCTGAAGCGCCTCGATTGTTGTTGATTCATTTGCTGCCGCATGAGTGCTCCTGTTACCTCCAGCTCAAGTTTGCTGTTGGGGCCTGTTCCGTCAACACACAAGCCATGGCCTGTGTCACGCCCGACAAGAAGACCAACAAGAGACGCGCTCCGGGGATCAGCCCTGCAACCGCATCACCGCAGTCCAGCCAGGCGTCATTTTTGGGAACTAACTAGGTATACAGAGCGTCCGTGTCACGGTCACAATTGCGTGTTTGCACGCTGCATTTAGGGGGTGTCACGATTTGGGTGTCTTGAGGCTTCCCCTGGCTTGTCCTCTGCCCTCAAGAAGCTTCAGTTGCAGACGCCGGAGAAGACGTTGCCTGCAAAGAGCAAGAAGCGACAGGACAGGAACTGCTGGTGAATTTGTAGGTGGCTACGTATTTTCTTACACACAGTTGCAGCTTGCAGAGTTCAAACGCAGGAGACCCCTCAGGTAACCCCGGAATCCAAGATCAAGCGCGGGCCGCCGGCGACCCCTCCACGCCCATGCAAGAAGGCTCGCAAGCAGCGTTCCTCGCCGCTGCAATCTGCGACTGCGTCTGAAATTAGCTGTGTTCTGGAACAGTTGATGTGCAGCAGCCAATGTACGCCGTCTGATCATTTTTTTGCATGCGCTCCCAGGACAGCACGGCCAAGAATTCCGACCCCGCTGCGTGAGGAGGTTTGTCATAGCTGCTGAGGGTTTAGGGATTAAGGGTTAAGGGTCAAGGACTTTAGGGTATTTAGGGGTTTTAGGGTGTGCAGGGTTTTGGGGCTTAGGGCTTAGGGTTTAGGGTTTAGTGTTAGGGTTTCGGGTTCAGGGTGTAGGGTTTAGGGTTGTAAGGTTTAGGGTTTAGGGGATATTTTTTTAAGCTCTGAGCCGAACATCTCAGACCCTCTCTAGACTCTAGTGGTCTCATTTCAGCATCGAAAGCAAGACTCATACTTCCGAGTCAAAAACAAAAACGGCACCCTCGCGCCTTGGCCTTTGCCCGGGCAGTTGCTGGCAGTCTTCCTCGTCAAAGTGACGCACACACGCGGCAAGCGCTTTGCATGGGTTATTTTGTCGCACACTGCGGCTCTCAGGTTACCCCATGCATCTGTAGAGGCCTGGTCGCTAGATTCATACGCCATGCGGAAGAAGCCTGCGGCGCTTCAGCACACCAAGGCGGTGGCAGCGCAGCAGCAGAAGTCGTCGAAGAAGCCTGCTGCAGTCAAGAAGAAACCAGCCGCAGCGGTGAAAAAGCAGTCCCTGAAGAAGCCTTCCGCAGTGCTCAAGAAGCCGGGCAGCGCAGCACTGAAGAGGCCTGCCACAGACAAGCAGGAAAGCATGAGTTCCAGTGAGTCCAGCAGCTCGAGTGAGCGGACGCCCGCGATCGGCTGTGTGCCACCACCAATGCCGGCTGCCAACCCGCCATTTATTGGCAATACTCAGCCGCCATTTGGACCACCCCCGCCTCCCGGGCCTGCCAACTGGGGCCCAATTGGCGTTGTGTATGGAGTGCCGGCTGGAATGCTGCCAGGGCCACTTGCGGGCACAGGGGGCAGACCGCCAATGCAGGCGGGCGGCCCACCACCTCCCACGCCAATTACGACCCCGGCTACCGGACTGCCGATGAACCCGCCGCCGACTCCTCTCCGACCTTCGCGCAGAGTCCCGCCGTTGGGCCCCGTGCTCCCGTGATTGAAGCCAGCCTCTTGCGTGTGGAAAAAGAATGCAAGAATGCAAAGTGCCAGACTGACTTGTCACGCAGACAGCGAGCCATGCAATCCCTAGGTCCCCAATCCCAACGCCAACAGCTTCACTCTTGTAAATTTGAATTCCCTCCCGACGAAACCCCATCCCAGGTAAAGAACAAGATGTGGTTTGGGATGACGGCGGCCTTCAGGCAGCTCATCAAGGAGTGGACGATCTGCGAGGTGGCCGGCGCAGCCATGTTGGAGCAGGAGGATTCCTTGCCCTGACCCAATTGTTAGGCTCGTAGGATGGGGCCTTAAAGGGTGTATGGTGTGCGGTTTGTAGGGTTTCGGGCTGTAAGTTCTGGATTATACTGTGTGCTCTAGACTTTGGGGCGTCGGGTTCGGGGTTCGAAGTTGTGCAAGAACGTGTCCAAGGGGTGGGGTGCCTGTTTTCCTGCGTTTGCTGCGTGGCGGCTGCGCACATCACTGACGCCAGGACCGGCATGTTGACAATGATGAAGCCGGTGAGGAGGATCTTGAAGATGCCGAGCAGCCGCCAGAAGAAGCAGAAGAACAAGAACAAGATGATGAGGCAGAAGAGCAACCCGGACGGGAGAAGATCACACGCAGCGAGCTGTACAAAGCCTACTCCGGACGAGGCGCAGACAAAGAGTCCCAACATGTCCCAGCAAGCACAGTGTAACGCGTCCGTCGTGTTAAGTTAAAACTGCCGCAGGCCCTGTGCGTATGTACTTCGACCTGATCAGCGACCGCAGATTGCAGATCGATGCAATCTGCATCACGGAGGTGTCGCAGCCTCTGGTTGCCATGTATCAGTCGGGCTTGAAAATGCAGAAGGACAACCAGCTGGCGTTTGCAATTCAACGTGCGCAGGCGGGGGAGGGTTCTTGGTGGAGCACCTGTGGGGAAATCCTGGAGAAGATCCACAGCAGCAGCTTGTTGCTCCGAATGGGACTCACGCAACGACTTGGGGAAGAGGCTGCCGAAGAAGAGGACCACGAGTGGCTAGCAGCGGAGGGGCAGATGCTTCAGACAGTCTACGATTTTTCTGTTGCGCTGGCAAGCAATGTGGCTTGGTCACAGGTCATGTTCCGATACTCCTTGCCTCATGCGATTGCGCCGCTTGCCAGCCGAAACCGAAAGGTTCGTGAGGATGCAATGGCTTTGCTGAAGAAGATGGTTGATGCACTTCTAGCTGCCAAGCGGCCAGAGCATGATGGAAATACGGATTTACAGAAAGTGCTGGACGCACTTGCGTGGCACCGGCAACCATTGGCGGCAGAGGTCGTCATGTCTTTGCGGCAGACACACTTTGATCCGCACTCTGAAGAGACGCGGAGGGTTGCGGTGGAGCTGTATGCTGGAAGCGCGACAACGAAGGATGTGCTGGAATCCACTTTCGGCTTTCTGCAAGATGTCTCTCGGCGATGCAGCAAGAACCAGAAACTGTCACAACATGCGGTTTGGATGTACGCGCAGAGCTCTAAGTATGCCACAACTGGGGGCGTGCCGCACATTCGGGCCACAAAGGAGGACTGGAACCGCTTCCATCCAAATCTGCAACCAGAGCTGGCAATCCAGTTTGCAAGATGCATGAATGCCAAGAACACTCGTGTCCCTGAATCACATCCGGCTGATGACGCTGACGCCCGAGGTTTGCCGCAGAACACGCATGAAGTTTCTAAGAGGAAGTGGCGAACTTCTGGGCCACTGTCGCACCAGAAAAGTGTAGCAGCCATGGCCTACCTGATGCATGGCGAACCGACAAACTTCCAGAAGGTCGGGCTCATGTGGAGAGGACTGACTGTGAAGCTGCAATCATTGTGGGCATTGTTTTTTTTTGTGAATATGCAACCGAGTGCGCTTCATTCGTTTGTTGCGTCACATGCATGAATCTACTGCCGGAGGCATCTTCTTCACGCAGGGCGGCGTGTTCTGGCAGAGCGTGGCTGATCAGTACATGCTCTCACTCGGTGTGCGGCAGTTCGCAGCAATGGCATGCCGGCTTAAATGTTCGATCCTGCGAGGGCAGGCAGCGTGACGTTGAAATATGTTGAATGAGCGCTGCTGCTTTTATTTGCTGCTTCCGAGTAGTGTTGTGTAGTCCTGACAGGTGTACTTGCTCCTGGACCCGTCTTCGACGCGACAGCCGGACTTCCTTTTCAATGGCGACCTAGTCAACAGCCAATGGAAGCGTGTCAGTGTGAAACTTCTACCGCCGGCCTGTGTGCCAATCGAGCTTGCCTCCAGTGGCGCTGGACTGTTAGTCACAGAGCACATGGATCTCGTCAAGGGTGCTTTGAAAGATGGCATCACGATAAAGGTGGATGACCTGAAGTTGATTTGCCGAGAGTTCAAACTCCGAATCGTGGGCACTGGGAAGGGAAAGCGACCTGTGAAGAGGGACTACGTCAAGGCATTGGTGGAACACTACTTTGCAGATTCTTCGGAGGAGGAGAAGCAACAAATTATTGAGAGGCTGTGTCGGCAAAGAAAGACGCAGAGTACGGATGTGGAGCTGCTTGAGCACGTTGCTCATTTGGATCCCGAAAACAAAGAGTGCTTCAAAGATCAAATCAAGGCAGCTGCAGAGAATTTGGAGGACATCCTCCAGCAAAAAGGTCGCGCTCAAGGTGAGCGTGCAGCTCAGCAACGCAGCAAAGCAGAAAAAGATCAGGCGGCCACCGAGAAGGCTGCAAGAGACCGCGAGACGAAGGAAAAAGCTCATCAAGAGCATGAGGCTCTTGAAAGAGCTGCGCGCGCAGCAGAGATGGACAGACTCTGGGGGCTCACGCCTGCTTTCTTGAAGGAGCTCCTTCCAGGCGGAGGAGCCATAACTGGAACCTTCCACGCGCAGTACCACCCCGTCAATGAATTCTTCAAGGTGAACTACCCTGTCAGTGCCGTGTCAATTTTGTCGCATTCCAATGATGTAATCCTTTCGTTTTTCCCTTTTTCCCAAACACCTTGTCGTGATTCAGTTCTGCAACGACACAAGGTGCTGGCCAAGACAGGGTCAACCCATATCAGAGCTGCCAGCGCAAATATGGCACAGCCCAAAATCCAACGAAATTCCACGCGCTGAAAACAGTCATTAAGTTCGCCTACGACCGATGGAATAGGTTGCACCCGGACGACCAGAGGCCAATGTCCCCTAGCTGAGAATTTCGGAATACCAACCGCTTTTCATCTTTGCCCGAATCCTGTATTTTATTTGGCAAATTCCTGTAGTCACTGGCCCAGGCATTCCGACGCAACCCTGCGAGAGTATGCAGAGCGGTGCTGACACTGCATGCTGGCGCCAAGCAAAAAAATCAAGTGAGATTGTGCGCTGTAGCGGCAGTTTGCACTTCCATTGATATTTCTTACTCGCAAGGATGGATCCTTTTTTGGATTGATTGCCTCCCAACAACTCCTCAATATTCTAACCTTTGGCTTTTATTCGCTCTCACACCCCGACTTTACGCAGGGGAATACGACATAGCATTTGGCTGTACTGACCTGTTTGCGTGGCTTACCAACAGCCCATCATATAGAGCTTATTTTGCGACTATTTTGAGTTTCTTATTTGGGGGGGGGGGGGGGGAGTAGGGGGGGGGGGGTGTAAGATCCTATGAACTCAAGCCGGTGCACTGTTTTCTCTTGCCTTCTCTGACAAGATTTCGTCTATAGACAGTCACGTCTGTCACAATTTCACCAGTCATGGCGAGTATGGGCCAGGCCTCCGGCCATGCCTGAAATGCCTCATGCGAACCGCTAACGATGGGAACTGAGGTGGAGGCATGGGCTCACGGTTGTTGTACATCGTGATCCCCGCAATCGTCAAGGACCACACCATCACATCTGCATGAAGTCTAAACGACTCCTGAAGGTGCCTAAGTAAATCAAATTGCAGTTCAGCCATGTGTCGCAAAGCGTGGATCGCCTGAAAGAGTTGTTCGACATCACAGCACAGAACTGACATTGATGTCTGCTGCTGACTCTGAGAAGTCAAAAGCGACTCGCGAGCCTTGCGAATGTCACCTTCCAAAGATGCAATGTGTTGTAAACATCGGCGAAGACGAGAATGATGTTCCATAATTTTCGTATCAATCTCCCATAAAGCGACTCTATCATATTCACAGAAGCTGAAAGGACGGTCTGCATGAGTCTCCACAGTGGAATCTTCCATGGGATGATTCTCGTCAATGTGACGAGCTAGCGAATCCCTGAGGGCAGTCATAAGTACCAACCCCCTGAAGCACTTCGAGCCTCAAAGAAAAACACATGGTTCAAAACACATGTCCCTGCTCCACATAACCACTGCAGAAGAAATGAGCAGCTCTCAGGGCCGGGCTCACACCGTCTCCAGCTCATGGAAAAAGATCACGGAAAGCTGATCGAAAACGTCTCACGAACGACTCCAGCCAAGACAGGCGTGCATCACTCTGTTGAACACGTGCTTCCAACACACGCAAGCGATTGGAAAGATCTTCGAGGGCTTGACTGAGTTCACCAAGTTCAGCCTGATGCCTCTCACACATAGCATGCACATCAACCACATGCCGATGCACCAAACTGACTGTGCCAGTCCCACTAGAGGACGGTGTCTGGGGCTCCGAAGCTGCACCATCTGCCATGGCTCAAGCTAGGGCCTTTTTTCAAAATTGATCTATCAGCCTCTAAGAGCACTTTCCGGGCATCCTGCCCCTCGAGAGGTCCCGCTGCGACGGGTGTATACAGTAAGTACAAACCCTGCACGAACAAGCATGAAACTGATCGAGCAGTGAAAATAAGTTGTGCAAAAAGGCAAGCACTAAAACAACAAGCAGATGTTTTGTTCACTGCAACATTTTAAATGTTGTTTCCTTTGAACAATAAAGCTCTATCTTCTCCAGGTATTCGAAGAACGATACTTGGATGGCGTTGCTTCTTCATCCTAGACCTGTTTGAAAACCAGCTACGATGAATTGGCAGCTCAACTTTCAAGACCAATGCTGGCCGCAACAGGAGCAGACCGTGCCAAGCTTTGGTCGAAAGTGTGAGGATGGCTTTGCGTGCGCTGTGTGCAAAGGTTTAATCTTGTCAGCGGTGTTCAGGATCAAAGCCAATTCAATCTAAAAAAACACAGGATTTGCGACACAGCTAATTTAACCCCCGCATGATTCAATCTCTCTCACCCACGAAGCTCCAACTGCTTTCACTTGTCATGTTCGGGCACATGTCGAAGGCTCAGGCGGCCTGCAGCGGCGATCTTTGTCCCGTCACTGGAAATCAAGAGCCCGTCGCACCCCGAGCTGAAACAAGCCTGACTTCTTGCTGTTGACTTGTGAACACGTCACACGCGCGTTGCAGTTCGTGCCCAATGAAAAATTATTCAACGCCGAGCGAGTCCAAACCGCAACAACACCCAAGTCAAAGGAGGTGACAAGGCTCATAAGCGCTCAGAACAACAGAAAGTGAAATACTTCTGCTCTCGAGTGCCTCCCAACGCTTCCAAAAGGCTCTCTGGCATGACTTGCGACCCATGACTGCCAGATGGCAGAGGCTGCAGGTCCTTTCTTTGGCAATATGACACGCTCGGATCTCAAACGTTTCGAAGTTTTCGCAGCAGCCGTTGCTTCAGGCCTTCTCGACGTTTTGCTGCTAGCTGTTTTTCTTCCCCGATGTTTTTTCGCTTCAAATCACTTGAAAATGAGTTGGTGTGTCCGTTCCTGATTTTTAAACCTATTTTCAAGCTTGTGTCAAGCTTAGGAAAAGCCCAGCAAGGACCCATGACTTTTGCTACCACCACAGCCAGTGCAATTGAAGTTCAAAAGGCGAAGCCACTGCACGGGCGGGTCGCCTCCCGTTCCCCCGTGGAGCTCTGCTGGGTCTTCCATGCATCTCCATTGCCCACAAGGTCGGGCTCGGACTGTTTTGCCGGATTTGCTGGTGCGAACAAAATACACGCTGCTGTCCTCGGAAAGGAGCAGCCACTCTTTCCGGCCCTTGTGATGCCAGCGAAAGCAGAGTGCTTGGTGGAAAGTCCTGCTTTGGCTGGAGGCTGGAACCACAATTGGCTCTATGGGCCCAAGTTCGCTCTACACTTGCCAGGTTGCTCGAGCTTCTTACCTGGTCTTCCAAAGCTGGAGAAACTCCACAGCCGGCTGTAAGAGGACTCGCATAAGGGAAGAGTTCCCCAAGCCGGGCTGCTTCACCCTCCAGTCGGGCCGTGCCTTCCTTCTGGCTCTCTGCAACGCAAGTTGGGTGAGAAGACTCCAACCAGTAGTTACCCCCTTTAGTACTGTAAGACCCTGGATTCCTCTGTGGAAACTAGTGCGACGACTCCTGCCGATGGAGGCGATCTGGCGTTGGAAAGAGACGGTACTCCATCGGCCCCTCCCGCCGTAGCGGCAGCATTGGGGACCCATGATCGGGAGTACGTCGTCCTCCTAGCCTAGAACCCGGCCACCACGTACTGCATCTCCGAAGCGAGCCAGGGGTCGATGCATCGGTCCCCTTGGCGCAGCCCTGGAAGGACCCACCTGGACCAGCAAAGCCCATCGCAGATCTCCCTGTGCCTCCTCCTGGCTTGGCAGCGCGGCTCGGCAGGTGCCCATTACCCATGTCCGCAAGAAAAGTCGGCCCCTCGCACAGGATCACGAAGGTTCCAAGAGCCGGCAAACCCAGCACCACTCGCGATCCCAGCATCTCAGCCAATACGCCCCCAATGCAGGGCAACACAACATCGGTCTGTGGGCTCATGTGGCGTGCGCTCAAACAGGACATCACTTTGGGAAGAATGTCAAGCCTAGACCCCACATGAGCCTGCGTGACTCGAATCATCTCACGACATATTGCCAGCAGCTTCGTGCATACAGAACCTATGAGTCTGAAGGTCTACGACTGTGAAAACACAGCAGCAGCGCGCTGAACCCTATTTTTCTCACGACTTGAGCCAAAGTCATAAGCCGGAGGCTTCGTCAGTGAAACTCTTTACACACAGGTGAAAACTCTGCTCTGCCACGTGTTCTCCACAGCCACAAAACAAACTCAAACGTCAGTGGGAGTTCTCGGGACCTACCCAACTACACCTAAAGCAAGCAAAAACGTGCACAGTCACTTCTACAGCTTCCAGACACACATCCCTACAACTCAAGCAATTCAAAAGGCTTTCCCACTTAAAGCAGCACTCCCGTCGAGCCTCCAAGGCACAACTACGGAGTTCCTACAACTACACACACACAACTCTGAGCCAGCATGCAGGACAACAAAGTTAACATGTCCTTAGACAGGAACTTTCACACCCCCGCTTGGACTGTGATGCCTCAGAGCCACGCACTTCTTCACAGCTCGGTGTTTCCAGTGCTTAAACATCTCATCCCAGGCAAAGTCCGAAAGCGAGCACTCCTACTGCCGACCTAAGAAGGTGTTCCTACAAGACCTAACGTGACTTTCGCAGCACGCAAAAGAGCTCTACCCAGTTTAGTCGGATAGATACCTGTTTCTTCGATACTAGCAAGTGAAACATGCTGATGACTTTTGTTACAGGGCTTTCCAGAGAAGATTTCACTCCACTCCTCTCGGTTTGTAGCAAAGAACCACCGCTTAAAGACCCCGTCGAAGGCACAGCGGTCCACAACTCTTCCAAAGTTCAGACCAAGGCGCTTCTTTTCTTTCAGATAACTTTCCTCCTTCCAAAGACCACAGTTCTTTGGCCATTCCTGGGTAACCAGGATCTCTTTGCAGCGGTCCTCCAGAAGTCGTCCTAAAGCTTTCCAAGATGCAACATGCTTCTTGACCTGCTCTCGCCACCGATGTCGAAACTTCGGTCGATGCCAGTTCTTAAAGCGGTAGCTACATCCAGCGGTACACGGGGAAGCTATGTGGACATAGATCTGGGGCGGTTTCCTACTCAACAGACACAGCAAGACCTCTCCTAGAAACATTTGAGTACTCTTGTTTAAGAAGTCTTCTTTCTCAGTTATGCCTATATATGCTACTCGGTCACGAGCACACGCTCGGCACAACGCACTGTCCGTTGAACAAAACACCTCGATCACAAGCAGAGGAACAGATCCCAACGCAAGGTCTCTTGCCACTGGCTCGTACTTCGCCAGGTTTGTCGGGATTTTCTCAAGCTTTTCACATACTTCTTCAAGTTCTTCCATTCGTTCACGAAGGTGTTCAGGAACTACAAGACCCTGAAGGTCTTCTTCACACACTCTTTCCAGTCCACACGCAACCAGCAAATGCTCAAGCAACAACTCCTCAGGAGATTTCGTCAGTCCATCGGCTGGATTCCGTTCTCCACTGATGAAGCTTAGAATCAGCCTTTCCAGGTGGACTAGCTCTTGAAGATAGCGATGACGAAGCTCCAGGTGCCGAACACGGCGTAACAACCCCGTCATTTTGCTAATCGACAAAGCGGCTTCCGAATCCGAAGCCAGGTGAATCGGAAACTCACCGGTCTCTCCTTTGGGTATTCCATACAGGAGCGTTTCCATGAGCAAAGACAAGTACACCGACTCTTTGGCTGCCTCAGTCAGGGCTGCCAATTCGGCCTCCGCCGAACTCAACGCGGTCACCGACTGTTTCCGCGAGAAAGTTTTGATCATGATGCCATGCCACTTCACGATAGCACCAGACACAGAGCAAATGTTCCATGACGCATCCACAAAGCCTGAGAGCATGGTTTCCGAAGCGCAGCAAGGATACTCAAACGTTTCTGCCGAAAATCGCTGAAGGTACTCAGGCAAAGCCATCACCCAGCGAACCACGCGTCTCAAGCAAGCTTCTGCCTGGCTATCTGGGTCACTCTGATACCGGCCCAGAAATCCTACCGGGTAGGACAAATGCGGCAACGTCAGGCTTGCCCACATCAACTTACCAAGCACACGTCTATAGCGTTCATACGCCTCAGTGCTGATAGGTGTTCCAGCCTCCTTCTTCCGGTACTCCCTCTCGAGGTTTCCCAGCACTGGTTTCACACCTTTTCCGCTAATGCCAAACTCTTCTCCAAGCGACTTCAAGTACCCCGGCTTCAGGCCAAAGAACACAGGCCCGTGCTCAGTGGTTCGGGCGATCACTCGACCCAAGAACTCGAGCTGCCCAGTCTTGCCAGGTTCTAGAAGCCCTGTCTGCTTCATTTTATAGATCTTCGCTAGCTTAGCGTACAGATCCTTGGCAACTGGCGGATTCTGGGAAAAGATGATGAGATCGTCAACATACACTAACACCAAGGTCAGCGCACCATCCTTCTCAAGCCGGTGATGCACAGTAGGGTCGGCAGTCTCACCAAACCCAAACTGCTTACGCAGCGTGCTTGTAAACTCTAGGTACCAGCTCAGTGGTCCTACTCTCAAGCCATTCATGGCTTTGTGTAGCTGCGCAAACAGCGGCTTGTTCTCCTCATCATACATCCCATTCGGAAACCGGATACACTCTACTCCCTGCACAGGCGCTTGCATGAAGGCAACGCTCACATCTGCTGACAACAAGGTGCCACCTCTGACAGCATGAATAGCAAGGACACCCCTCAAGGCTTCCAAAGACGTGGTGGGGGAATATATCCCATCAGCTAGAGGATTGGATCCAAATGCATAGTCTCTCACAACAAGACGAGCACGAACTCGTTCAGGGTTCGTGGCCGACGGTTTCGAAGTCAGAACCCACCTAGTCGTATGGATTCTCCGCGTAGCTCGTTTACGGGCCTCAGCTTCTCCTATAATCGTAGCTACACCAAAACCATCAAGTTCTGAGAGCTCGAGTCTCATACCTTCTTCGAGATGCTTACGAGGCAAAACCTTGCCAGAAACTTCGCAAACCGCATTGTCCGGGACATGGACCCAAATCTTCTTTCCACCAAACTTCATACGGAACCACTCTTTGACATTATCTCCCTTACGGATTTTTGTTGTAACTCTCAAGTCAGGCCCATCAAAGAGTTGCCTAAGGCCATGCTCATAGAGCCACGTCAGGCCCTCTTCCATGGCATCGTCTTCTCCTGGATCCATAGGGGCGTCGAGGTCCTCAAGACCTACGCCTCCGGGAGGCTCAACCTCCATGCCTGTTTCTTCAGGCACGTCCGAAAAATCCGGAGAATACCCATCCAACTCTCCTTCTTCTTCCATTGCTTCAGGGCCCTCAAGAGCAGGTGGTTCGGTGCGTTCAACAGGAAACTCAAGACTTCCTTCAGGGATATTTGGGGAATCAAGCGGCGGACTCGGACCATCGATTGGAACATCGAACTTGATGGGTCTTTCAGGGTCTTCCTTATTACCTCGAAGGTCACGCAAAGCAGCTTTGTCAAACTCCACTGGATCTTTGGCACGAAAAGAGCTGAAGATTTCCAAACGAGGGGGCTTTCCAATACCTATTGGAACAAAGACTCGAATCCCAGAGCCATTAGCACCGTGAGGTCCTACATAGAGTGCCCTCACCAAGCGCTTTCCGCGGTGCTCTGGGTAGTCCTTCTGCGGCTTTCCAAAACCCACAACCCCAAACTCACAGCTCTTCACTGGCTGAACTGTCGACCCACGCAGTCTCTCCAAAGGCGTGCTGTGTTCCTTGGACACATGAAACAAGTTATGCATCCTCACAGAGTACCTCATGGCCTCAACAAACAGATGGCTCCCTAGAGGCAACTTTTCACCTACACGCTCTTCTAAGCCCAGCCAAACAGACCAGAACGCTTCTTTCACAAGGCAAACATGGCGTTCAACGATGCCCTTCGCTTGAGGTCTGTTTATCGCGAACGGGACCCAGTGCATTGACCTCCCCCCGAATGTCCGGTGTTTCGCTGCATTGCGGAAAACACTCTCGAGGAGATTTTCTTGGTCCCCGTGGACAACAATGTCCAATCCACTCAATCCCATTTCCGTAAAGGCTTTGCAAACCGATACAGCGGGCACTTCATCCTCAGGTCCTAAGACCACGGTATGTATGTACCCCGACACCACATGAACCATGAGAAGGAAACGAACATTCTTTCCGAAAAATCCAAAGTCGACTTGCAACTCTCCGGGTCCGTGGTGGTGTTTCATGTGCTTCCTACGAGCCGGCACTCTCCCTCTAGCGCTTTGACATGTGTCACAGCAACTAAGATAAGGTTGGTGGCCCTTATTTCGGTGCGCCTTCAGCCGCTCCGAGGTCAAATAGACCGGAACCTCAGGATCCAGAGCATCGCTCACCACCTCCGGGGAACTCAGGGCACCCGGTTCACCTGAGGGAACATTCTCCACACGGGGTTTCTTTCGAACATCGGAGGGCCTAGGGGGTTCACTTCCGCTGGGTTTCGCAAGTTCAGCTTCCAACGGATCAGGAATCAACTCTTCCTCCGACTCCGAATTCACAACAACCGGGGTCGGCAAACCAGCAAGCATACGCAGGGCCTCAGAACGTGCCACGGCCTTCTTTTGCTCGGACCCCCGCAGGGACCGAAGCCCACACAAGGCCCACTTCTTAAAGGCACGCCAACGTTTCATCATTGGCCCTTTTGCTTCCTCGCCCGTAGGCTCAGCTTTCAACTCACAAACAAGCACGCCACGCAAAAACAACAGGCGGCGCACAACACTCCAAGACCTACGTGGCACACGTCCTACCAAAGTTACACGCACAAACTTCAGCCTACTCCTACGGCGCACACTCAAAAGCTTCACGCACCTACGCAGCCAACCTCTGAAAACCAAACCCAGAACCAACCCTAAAGCCAAGGCACTGCTTCCTTTCCATGAAGACCTGGGCACAGAGGGACAGTGTGCAGACCCATTCGCGGCAGGCAGGCTGCACTCACAGTCACCTACCAAGCACTCAAACGCTCCTACCCTACCTCCTAATGCACACAACCAGTCTCCTACTGCAAACAGCAGGGCTTTCAGACCTACTCCTACCAATTTTGTGCATTGCAGCGAAGATCGGAGCAACTCATGCCCGGCTTTTAGGCCCTCAGGGCCCATACCCAAGCATATCAATCCATCTCGGAGCCCGAGTTTCCCACATCCGAATTGTCCATCGGTGGATTTGGAACCACCATACTCGTCTCTGCCGGCGGGGTCAAAGGAGAAGCGCTCCCCGGACTTCCAATCCCACCGACCATTGGCTCCCTTGGGACCTCGGAACTCACGTCCATAGGGGTCCCAGGGGCACCGAATGCCTCCACGGGCGTCATCGGCATCTCGACCTCCATTGGAACCTCGCCCGCAAGCTCCCTCAATGTATCTGGGTGCGGTGTCGATGGAGGAGGTAGAGGAGGCGGAGGTATAGGCAGGCTTGCTTCCATAGGCGTGCCTGGCATCTTGGAGGAGGTAGAGGAGGCGGAGTTAAAGGCATGCCTGCTTCCATAGGCGTGCCTGGTGCCGAAGATGGAGCATAGGAAAAAACGGACGGCGTAAGCGGGGAAGGAGGGCTGAACGGCAAGAAAGCCGGAGGCCCTGGTGGAAAAGCGGGGCCCGTCGACGATGATGGAGCCACCTCGGCTGTTGCAGCTCTCTTCATGTCGGCATGCAATCGAATCATTGCCTCGGCTTTTGCACGCGCTTGGTTGAGCAAAGCCCACCCCGAAGGAGGTGGAGCTGGGGCACTTTTGTGAAGAGGCGGTGCCGTGCCACCCGACGCGGATGGTGCAACATCCGGTATTATAGTTGGCGGTTGAGCAGCCAAGGTCACCCGGCGGTTGCTCTGGACGAGCACGTCCGCCAAAAGCGCTCTCAAGTCGGCAGCCGGCACACGCTCGACCTTGAGCTCGTTTGGCAGAATGCTTGCTAGCCCTGCCTCGAACAACTGGTATTGAGCAGGATGGCACCGCAACTCTCGAATCGCCTCCAGGTACAGAAGGAATTTCTTCAAGGTGAGCTGGATGCCAACCTGATTGTTGCGCCAGTACCCCCTTTGCTCGCATGGAAGGTGCGGTTGGCGGATGGTAGCAGTCACATCGGCGACTACCACCCCCATGGTGGTCAAAACATAGCCATACCTTGCATACTCTGCACGACGGTCGTGCTCTTCGACGAGGGTGTCCGTCAAAACCGACTGGTCCACCGTCGGAGCAGCAATGGCTCGCAGCTCGGCAATGAGCATAGGTTGCTTCACCGGAATGCCGCTTGTATTGACCACCAACTCCTGTGTCTCCAACTCCCCAAGGCAGGCTGGAATCCCCAACAGCCGTTCGACCGAGCCAGGGGTCGAGGTAAAAAGGTCGATGTTTTGGAGAAGCTGCCTCGAAAGAGACAGCTGACCTTCCTCCTCGAAACGGTGCGCAAGACGAGCAATCATGCTCGTCGAAAAGGCTTCCACCTGGGCCACACTCCCACTTTGGGAGTTCACAAGACAGAGCGGAGGCGAGGCTTCCGGAAGCTCCATCCTTTCCAAGGTCCCTTACAAAGGCTCCAGGCTTTGAGCAAAACACTCCTAGAGCACACAACACCAGCAATGCTTTCAGAAACACTCCTGGCCAACGCAAAATCCGAAAGGCACACTTCCTCTCTTCCCTCTGTCCCAACAAACACTCAGGCACACAAGCGCTGGGGTGCAAGTCACTCCTACGTCCTACACGCAAGACACTCCTACTCCTAATGCAAACACTCTGAGGCTGGAGCGGCACAGGCCCTACCCCTACGCACTCAAAACCCTTGTCTCCACAGCGTGTGTCCCTACTGGTTTGCTTCTCCAAAGACGTGTTGCTTGCAGACTTAAGCAAAACAGCTGCGGCGGAACATAAAGCTTCAGCACAACATGCAGAGGGTGGGGTTTCCAGGTCTACTCCTACTTTCGCAACTGCAGCATGCTCACATCCACTCAAACGCTCCTGAAAAACATGCTCATGCAGCTCATGTTCCCCCACATGTTGCTTCACTGAAAATGCTCGCAACAAAAACTTAAAAGGCGTCACCTCCAATGCTCTTCCTACGTTGGGCGGTGCCTTCTTCTGCACCTTATCCACTTCCATCGCGTCGTCGTTCGGGCTCCACCCCGGCTTGGGTGAGTCCCCTTTGCTTCTTCTTCCTTTCGGCTTTGCCTTGGTAGGGCCAATCTCCTTAGCCAACGCCCACCAGCTCCTGGCTTCACGAACCAAAGGCACCCACATCGAGGAACCTCGTTCCGTCTGCTTCACCAAGCAGCTTGCTCCAGGCTCTGAGGTGAGCCAGGTACTCCATCCCGAAAGGGATGCTTGCCAAGAACTGACTACGTTGAAACCAATCTTGCAAACCAAGACCTGTTGAAGCACTACGGGCCCCAACTTCCCAAACTTCACCCGAATGTCAACCAACTTGACACATTCCATGGGCGTATCGCTAGCACTCATGAGCACAGGAAGAGGTCCCGAATGCTCCTTGACGACTTCGTAAAAACCCAACGCACTCTCTGACAACACGTGGCAGGTGGCTCCACTATCAATGAGCCATGCGAAAGAGCTATTCCTAGAGGATGACTGGTTCAGTCTCTCGATCTCTCCGTTCGTCATGGTGAGACGAGGGGGCTCAGCTTCATTGGGCTCATTAGTTCTTGTCCCCGGACCCAAGCCACTCAGATGATGAGACCGCATTGCCATCACCTGATCAGACTGCTCGTCTTCCACAGCTCGGCCCTTGGGCTTTCCTTTGTTCTTGGGCTTCCCCTTGGGCTTTCCACCCTTTCCTTTGTCTGTCTTCCCTTTGCCTTTGCCCTTCCCTTTAGGGCTCTTCTCTCGATTCTTGGAACCAGAAGGCTTTCCACCTTTCGGTTCATCCCTCTTCTTCCCTTTGCCAGAGCTCTTGTCGGGGCACTGCCAACTCATATGGCCTGATTTGCCACAGTTCCAGCAGAGGCCGCGCTCCCCAACTGCATTCAGCGAACCAGCATCACACAATCGGGTTTGCTCCTCGTAGAACCGGATGCTTTCAACCAGTTCCTCCCAGCTCCCAGACTTTCCATGCAGGACAACGTAATGCCTACACTCTGGGCTGACAGATTGAAGAAGAAGGGTTGAACGATCAGATGCTCCAAGCCTCAGTTCAGGGAACCGATGCAGCTTCTGGTCTACCTTCCCAAGCTCGTCCTCAAGGAAGCGGACGCAGTCAAGCGGTCGCTTGTACGAACTCGCCTTCGAAGTTAGGCGAAGGGCTTCATCTCTCACAGCAATGGCCTCCATGCGAGAGACAATGCTGAAGGTCTGGTGCATTTGACGCATCACCTCATAACCACAAGCAGCTTGTCCTTGACGCATCGACGTGCTTCTCACCAGTTCCATCCCACGTTCGAACTTCTGCAGACTTTGTTGCAGGTAGTAAAACAACCTTGCCGAACGCGAGGCTACCGGAACTGCCATGTCAGACTGCTTGATCTCACGGTCATGCGTCATTGCCTGGCGCAACTCATTGACATAGTTGTCGTCTATCAACGCCAGCCAGGAAGCAAGCACCTCGCACCACCGATGGTACTCCTCCAGCTCTCTCACACGCCCTTTTCCCATCGACATATTATCGATGAGCGGCAATGCTGGATACTTCTCTGCACGGTTACTTCCAACATGCAGGTTCTGTGACGGTGCCGGTGGAGGAGCAGAAGCCTTTGCCGTGGGACTTCCAGCAGCTGCTGCACTTGAAGCACCCCCAAATGGGTTGCTCACAGCTGCAGACAATGCTTCCTGCTCACGTCTCCTTCTCTCGTCGGCCTCCATCTTTGCCACCAGAACTTGAAGTGTCTGTTGCTGATTCTGCATCATCATTTGCTGACTCTGCATCATCTGGACCATCATCTGCTGGAGTTGAGGGTCAAGTCCGACGACCGTGGCGGGTCCTCCCGCTGAAGCAGAAGCTCCAGGGGATTGTGTTGGCGGTTGGTGCCCGTCCTGGGCACCACCGGGGCCAAACAAAGCTTCGTCGTCTTCGTCTTCAGGCACAGGGGTCGACAGCCCGGGGTCAGCCATGGCTTCTAGTTTCTACGAGCGTGCTACACACGCTCCGCTACCATGTGAAAACACAGCAGCAGCGCGCTGAACCCTATTTTTCTCACGACTTGAGCCAAAGTCATAAGCCGGAGGCTTCGTCAGTGAAACTCTTTACACACATGAAAACTCTGCTCTGCCACGTGTTCTCCACAGCCACAAAACAAACTCAAACGTCAGTGGGAGTTCTCGGGACCTACCCAACTACACCTAAAGCAAGCAAAAACGTGCACAGTCACTTCTACAGCTTCCAGACACACATCCCTACAACTCAAGCAATTCAAAGGCTTTCCCACTTAAAGCAGCACTCCCGTCGAGCCTCCAAGGCACAACTACGGAGTTCCTACAACTACACACACACAACTCTGAGCCAGCATGCAGGACAACAAAGTTAACATGTCCTTAGACAGGAACTTTCACAACGATCCTATCATTGCGCAATGCCTTCGATTATCGGAAGCAACATGTTGACCTTGCGAATATGTTGGCATGCTCGGTTCGCAGTTAGATAAAGCAAGGCTCTCGGAGTCCCTGGTAGGGTATGGTTTCCTGACCACCCAGCATATTGCGGATCTTTTCTTCGCGGTGGCGGATATGCCGAGTGTAATCAACGCCTGACCTCCAAGTCAATGTGCCGCGAGCGGAGATTCTGACTCTCGAGTGATGACCTCGGTTCGAGTCGAAGGATGTCACACCAGCAGCTACAATGGTGGTTTTGAGAATCTGGCAGTGTCGCATTTTGCGACTCCCCGCACGCTCTGTGCTGTATGATTGCACCGGAACTTCAACGACAACTTCGAGTGCTGAGTGTGTGGGGTTACCTGGTAGTTCTTCTGGTTCTTTGTTTCTCGGGTGGTTGCGTGGTGTGTTTGTGTGAAAGTTTTTGACTTCCTTGTGAGTGCCTTTACAGTTGACAGGATGTCTTGAACATGTGACATGAACCACGAGTTTGCATTGCGTAAGTTGAGAACTGTCTTGAACCGTTTGTGTGTCAGCAGAAACAGGCATGGACATTGCATGTTTGGAGCTTGGCTTGAAAGTGTTTCTCACTTTGAGCTTAACGTGAGACGCTTGGAGTGTGCATGATGAGCAGAGAAGCACTCGATGCTGTAGGAGCATCCTTGAACTGCGTGTTGCTCTGAGCTTGCTCTTCAAACCTTGGCCGCCGACCCTCGCTTCGCTCGTGTCGTCGTACTTAGGTTCGAGCAGAGTGGCTGTGCACTTGTATGCTTGTTTTGCTGAAGCACGGAAGTCTGGAGAAGCATGAGGACGTAAGCCCACCGCAGATGCAGCTTCGGAACAACGAACGTGATCCAAAACGTGATCCAAACTATCACTGAAACCAGCTGCAACAATGGCAGCAGCGAGGCGGAGGAGCGCGCCCGGCTTCAAGAAACAGCACCTTGCGGGCAGGTCGCAAAGCTCGGCGGGAGCCTGCGCAACAACCTGGAGCGAGGCCGGGGCAGAAGCGGCAGAAGCAGACTTCGAAGGTGATAAGAAGCCGAGGTCCAAGGCAGGGCTTGGCCCTGAGCAGTCGAGCATGTTTTTCTTTGAGGTTTGTTTTGTAGGAGAAGTGAGCGTAGGTGGCGGTTTCCAGTTTTACTTTTGACTTTTGGCTCAAGGTCAAGAGAGTTTCCTTTAGGCCAAGGCGTTTCGGCAGCGCTCCACTACCATATAAAAGTTTCTAAACAGCACAAACCCAACTTTCACACAGCTTCGCACTTGCACAGCACTTTCTCACACAAAGCGACGTGCAGTTGTCCTGCCTTCTTGGTGCTTTCTCAGGAGCCACGTGTTGTGCGTGAAGCATGGCAAGTGGGCCAGCGTCGCCTGACAGACTTGAGCAAGGTCTTAGAGACGGTAGAAGTAGAGGCCAGGGTGTTGAGACTGCGGGGGCAAAGCTCAGATCCATGGAGGGCGTACTTGCACAGCAGCAGCAAGCCAGACAGCAAGCAGTGCAGCAGGCGCAAACAGTACGTGGGCATGCAGGCACATGCATGTCAGTTTCCGCCGGTTCCAGCTGGGGGAATTGACAGTGAGTTGTCCTCTCTGAGTGGGGGAATGAGGAAGACAAGCAGGCATCGGGGCTGTGAGCGCAGGTGATGTGTTCCTCCTTTGTTTAACAAAGTTGAGATGGAATTCACGAAAGTGAAGCTGCGCTGACTCTGCGAGTGGTATAATTTACTGGTGGGTTTGTTTTCTTGGTTCCGACTGGCTGGGATAAGCCGGGCGGGTTTAATGGTTGAATCAACGGGATGCGAAGAATTCTGACTGACTCTTAAGTCTCTAAATCTCTCTGAGTCTCAGTGACGCTTCCGTTAAGGGTGGTCGGAGTCTGGTGGCTTGCTGTCTGTAAAATTCGCGTGGCCGGCTGAGCCGTGAGCCGCGCTGGCTGAGCCGCCTGGGGTCTGAGCCGAGCCGAGTTGAGTTGAGAAGTTGAGTGAGGCGCCGGACGCCAAACTCGACTGAAGTGAGCGGGCGGGCCAAGTCCGAGTCCAAGTTCCGTTCCGACGGTGCGGCGGTGCGCCGCTTTGCCATCGGGTGGGTCGGTTGATCGGTCGGTCGGTCCGACCGTCCGACCGTGACCGGTCCGACCGGTCCGGACCGGCGGGCGCCCGCGGCGCGGCGGCGCGGCGCGGCGCGGCGGCCCGGCCAGGCCCAGGCCAAGTCGGCGACAAGGCACGACGAGTGAGGTCGACGGTCGACTGTCGACTCGACGGTCGAGGTCGAAGCGAATTGGCGAAAGTAATGTTAATGTGAATGTTAATGTGAATGTTAATGTTAATGTTAATGTTAATGTTAATGTTAATGTTAATGTTAATGTTAATGTTAATGTTAATGTTAATGTTAATGTGAATGTTAATGTTAATGTTAATGTTAATGTTAATGTTAATGTTAATGTTAATGTTAATGTTAATGATGTTAATGTTAATGTTAATGTAAATTTAAATGCACCGCACCACTGCACCACAGTCACAGTCACAGTCACAGTTTTGTTTATGACAGTAACATGTAACCTCATGAAACTCAGAAACTCATGTAACATGAGGACGACGACATGAGGACTGAGGACTCATGAGGAAATGTAACTGTCAGTGTAAGTATGTAAGTAAGTATTAAGTTAATTCAATTTTAAGAATTGGGGTTCTCGGTTACTTACATAATATTATTAATTTAATGATTTTAATATCATAGTAACATGAGTCACATGTGTCACATGAGTCACGTGATCACTGATCACGTGAATCACGTGTCCAATCACGTGAGTCACGTGAGTAAAATGTATGCATGTATGATAGCAGTATGATAATATGACTTATGATCATGATAATATGAGCAATGAGTAGTCAGTTAGTGTTAGTGAGTCAGTGAGTCAGTGAGTCAGTGAGTCGTGAGTCGTGAGTCGCGACGTGACGTGAGTTCTGAGTCTGAGTCTGTGAGTCGTGAGTCGTGAGTCATGACTCATGATGACTCGCGATTCGTACTGTCTAACTATGACTGTGACTCTGACTGTGACTGTCACTGTAACTGTAACTGTAACTATGAGTATGACATTATGACTCATGACTATGACTCTGACCTGACTCTGACAGACTCTGACTATGACTATGACTATGACTATGACTCTAACTGACTATGACTATTATCATTATAATCATGACTGAGAGTCCGAGTCAGTCACTCACTCTCATATTCTGATTCTGACGGATCGTTAACCGTTGACCGTTCGCCGTTAACCGTTGTTGACCGTTGACCGCTGACCGCGGACCGTTATGACTCAGTTAGACTGTAAGTTAGACTCAGTCAGTTATGACTATGACTATGACTAATGACTATGACTATGACTATGACTAATAAATTTGAATTGACGATGCGGTGACCGTCCGTCTGACCGTCGCCGTCGCCATGTCCGTGTCCATGTCATGAATTCATGACATGAAGTCATGAATATGAATCATGAAGACTGAAGACATGACTCAATCATGCAGTGCATGCATCATTGACCATTGAGAAATTGACAACGCACGACAATTCACGATTCATGATTCATGACATTCATGACTCATGATGATGAATCAGATTCATCAGATTCATGATTCATGATTCACGGATTCATGGGTTCATGAATCATAAAGATTCAAAGGTACTCTGCTGCCTCTGCTGCCCCGCTCACATTTGGAAATTTGGAGGCCCTTAAACACCACGCCGCGCACCAGGGCACACCCAGCATCACCACAGTCAACGGAATCGACCGACCCCGGCCCCGATCAGCTCTTTAACCCATTTCGCTTGTCCACCACGGGCCCTGCTTTATATCCTTCCAGGTGTGTCCCCGGCCTGTGTTTTAAGCAGTTTCCGGAGCGATCGACCTGCTCATGCGGAACTGGTGCCAAGACAGTCTTCGATGACCTTCGAGCCTTCGACCTGATAGCCCAGCAACCAGTGCATGAGTACAAATGAAACAGGTACTCTACCGACCTGCTCGCATTGCGAACCCCATGGCCCTTAAACACCATGCCGCACCCCAAATTTTCGGCAACTCCATCATGAGGCCTGATCAGCCCTCCGCGTTTCGCTTGTCCACCATGGGCCCTGTTTTATCTCCTTCCAGGTGTGGCCCTCACTTGTGTTTGAAGCACTTTTCGGAGCGATCAACCTGCTCATGCGGAACTGGTGCCAAGACGGCCTTCGATGACCTTCGAGCCTTCGACCTGACTGCAAAAATGAAGAAGCTACTCTGCCGACCCGCTCGCATTTGGAACCCCATGGCCCTTAAACACCATGCCGCACCCCATTTTTTTTGCAACGCCCCATTTTTTTGGGCACCCCCGGCGTCGACTCCGAGCGGCTCTCCACGGCAGGCCCATTTCGCTTGTCCACCGCGGGCCCTGTTTTATCTCCTCCAGGTGTGTCCCCCGCCTGTGTTTTCAGCACTTTTCGGAGCGATCGACCTGCTCATGTGGAACTGGTGCCAAGACGGCCTTCGATGACCTTCGACCTGACTGCCCACCTTCGACCTGACTGCCCACCACCCCATTTTTGTGGGTGCCCCCGGCTTTAACCCGATCGGCTCTTTGCAGCAGGTTTATCTCGTTCCGGGTGTCATCCCACTGAAGCATTCCAGAAGAACATGATGGTGCGAGCCACTGCCGCCATAGTCGTCATCAAGGCCGATGCACTTCTGCTGCTGCTGCTGCTGCTGCTCTTCTGCGACAACGACTCTCACGGAGAAGCTCCTCTTCTGACTCTTCTGCATGTAGGGCAACGGCAACGGTGTTATTGTTGGCGGCGCTGGCGGGAATCGGGAAGCAGCGGCAGCGGGGCCGGCCCCCGGACCCAGAGTTCGATGGAAAGGCTCGGCCACATGGTTGAGCAGGGACATCGTGCGCTGCGCTACTCACCGTGTTGAGTGTTGGCTGGTGCATGGCAGTGTGCTCATCTGCGCCGCCCCAGAACACGTGCGGCCCGCCGATGCCGCCGGGACGCCGGATGTGCCAGAGCTGCACTGTGCTGCACTACCTCCTTGGCGCCTACCTCACTTGTGGTTTTCCTCGATGTTGCCGGAGAACCTTCCCAAAGTGCCTTCCGATTTTATCGACACCGACCTGGATTCCCCTTCAACTTATGACCGCCAGAGCAACAGCAACAGCAAGTTGGTGGAGCCATTGCAGCTCAGGCCACGCATCCAACATATGCCCCCCAGCAGGCGAGTCATTTACGGGCCTGGCTGAGCGTGAGATTTCGAGTGATTTCCAGCCTTGAGTTTTGGGTCATTTTGGCGTTCTCTGCGCAGGGCCTTGCCAGGGCTAGACCAGGGCTGTCCCAGATTGCAGTTGGAGGTGCTTGAGCTTGTGCCACAGGGGGGCGAAGTCGAAGTTGTGCGTCCTGTGTTTAGGCTGATTTCGGGCGGGTGACCGCGGATTGGCCGCTTGCAAACTTGTCTTTCGGGCCCTTAGAACACTGAAACCTTGGTTTTTGGCTTCGAAGAGGAAAAAATGGGCCTGGATGAGCACAGGCTCCAAGGGATACTTAAGAAACCAGGACCATTTTTTTTGTGGGATCTTCTGAGAGCCTCGCAGGAAACTTGACAGATTGGCCCTTCCGTGGAGAGGGTGGGGCAGTAGATGAGAGGGGTGCTCTGTGATGCTCTGTGATGCTCCTTTTTTTTTGCCGTTTTGTCAGGGTATTCTAGCTCGTTTTGGCGGACTTTTGCGGGCAACATTTTTCTAGAGTGCTTTTGCAGGGTTCATTCCGCAGGTTTTCCCTCCCGAACCTATTCAGGGAGTTAAGGGCACCCCAACCCCTTCAAGTCCCTGGTTCCTGTGCTGCCCTGTGAGTGCCCTGCCGCCCTAACCCGTAGGACCCATGGCCCATGGCCGCCATGGCCATGCTTTCAATTTTGTTTTCCGTGCCGCGGTTCACAGCAACAGGCAGCAAGCAGCAGCAGCAGCAGCAGCAGCAGCAGCAGCAGCAGCAGCAGCAGCAGCAGCAGCAGCAGCAGCAGCAGCAGGCAGCAGCACGGCAGCACGCAACATAAGCAGTGACTAGCAGCGGCATGTAGCAGCACACAGCGGCACAGCAGCACTTTGGCATTTAGGCTACAGCAGTAGCGCATGGCGTAGTGGCACTTAGTACGTAGCACATAGCATTTTTAGGACTTGGGACATCCTTGGTCTCACGAGTCTCACGACATGGCAGAGGTCACAGCAGACGAACGTGAGGCACTGGCCCACATCGTGCAGAGGTGGCCTCGCGGGAAGCTGTTTGGTATTACAGTGTAATGAATTTGTTTTTCTATTGACTTTTGCAGTAAGACTATAGAGTGGCTCCCAGCACCCGCTTCCCTTCCCGATCTGCGCCCCTTCGAATTCCAGTTTCGCACCACTTGTTGCTGCTGGCTGCTCCCGGCACTAACGTGCAAATGTAAACAATAACAGGGCAACAATTCCTAGCAGGCAGTCTTCGGCAGGGATGTTGGGAAGGGACGTCAACATGCTCAGAGCCATGCTGCTGCGTATGGGGCGGCGTTTGAGCGAGGAGGAAAGCGTCGGCACTGGCATCGACAATCGCTGGGGTGAGGATGAGGGCAGGTCATTGTCCAGTTGGAGCAGGACATGACGCGTGAGACCTTCCTGCCGCCCAGGCGGCACTGTAAAATTTTTCCAGGTCATTGACGGTCATTGAACACTTTAGGCACCCTATTGGCTACCCTAGGCCCTTGTTTCGTGTTTGCGCCGCTTGTTATATGTTGAGGAAGGCCAAGCGGCAGCTGATGGATGCGGTGCAGAACATCACATTCGAAGATGTGTCGGATGATGCGGCAGCGGCCGCTGCCCGTGAGGCAGCTGCAGCATGGGTGGCAAAGAAGGCCAAGACCCGATGAAGCGGGAGCTCTTTTTTGGAAAAGTGTGGTGCTTGTGTTTCCCTGAACCTCCCTCTAAGCCGGGGTTTCCGAATCCCATTCAAGGCACCCGAACCCCAACCCCCATTAGGAGTGCCCTGCGAGTGCCCTGCAAGTGAGCGTGCGTTTATTGCGAGTCCCCTGACCCTAACCCTTTGCTCCCCGGAAGCTCCCGAACCCCGGCGGCCTTGCATCCCTGACCCGTTTCTACGCCGCGGCTCAGCAGCTAGGAGTGGTGGGGGCAGTTGGTAGCAGTGGCGGGAGTCATGAAACTTCACATCGCTAGCCCGGGCCTCAGTATACTCAACCACTTTGCCTCCCCCAGAACTTTGCGGTGCTTTGCGCGTGGCCTGCGCCCTATGATCCTTGTAGGGTCAGCCCTGCAAGTGCTCTGCCCTGCGTCCGCAACCTTCCCCGTTCCAGGTCCAGGATGAGCTCTTCATCTGCATCTCTTCGTCGTGCCGAGCCGGACCCACAGTGCTCAGTGCTCCTCAACCCTTCCCCTCCTCAACCCGATGTCCCAGAACTGCAAACTTGGGGCCCTTAGTGGGGTGTTTTGCTCTGTGCAGAAGGGAGCGAAGCTGAATTGCAATTGCCATGTAATTGCCTGCTGCCTGTGATCAGTGATCATCCCCTTAGCTCTTCACGATGTGAGTAGCTTTGTTGCATTCTTTGGTCGCCCATTGTTTTGCCCAGGTCCTGTGTGAACAGCTGCGCTGACACTCACCACCTTGCGCAGCCTGCATGTCCGCTTCAGAACCTTGCCCAACATCGCACAGCTGGTTCTGTTTGTAGGGGTCGGGGCGGTTGTCATTCGTGGTGACTCCGGCACAATGGAGCTTCCCGTCGTGTGGCTTGTCAGTTCATATCCAAAGGATGCTCGGCAGTCGAGGAAGCATCATGGAACAGCATCCCGGCGAAGGTTGCAGGCCCCCAATGTGCATCAGTATGCTGCCGTGCGAGACTTCCTCACCCGGTCTTTAAGTTCATGTGGTTATGATCTTGAAGCTGTGCTGCGTGATAAGGATTTAAATGGTCAAGTGTGGGGATGGGCCATTCTTGAAGTGCGTCCTGATGAAGTGGATTCCCTGCTTCAAGAGCGCTCCCTGCAAAGGCGAGTCCTGCTTGAGATCTATGATTACCAGCCTCTGTTGCATCTTCACATTAAAAAGGCTGTCCCATTAGCCCAACATGTGCAAGCAATTCATGTTGGGGATCTGTTGACTCCTCGGAGTCAGGCTTTTGCATTGCATCAGGTTTTTGCGGATGATTTGCTAACGAAGAGCATCCTGACTCCTTCTGCTGCAGGCAGAGATGAGACTCTTTCAGCTTTTTTGACGGCCAACCTTGCTGAATATGCAGCCCCACCTGCCACCACGACAGCTCTTCAGTTGTGGGGCCCCATTGCAATTCTCGCGGCATCTGGCCTTTGGACAGATGCTTCAATGCCGGCTGTGTCTAGCTGGAGCTCTCGGACACATGCTTTGCGAGATCCCGGCATTGCCAGGCTCTTGCAAGGAGCTCGTGAGGGGGCAATGCAGGCAGAGAGTGCCCCGGCCAGACCGTGTCAGGCTGCAGATCAGGAGGTTTTTGGGCCTGCAGCATTCCAGGATTTGGCTGGGCAGATTTGTTGTTGGGCTTCGATGCTTTTGCAGGGCCAGGCATTTGATCCCGAAGTTGAGAGGTTTAGGATGGAGATGGCAGTGCAAACGCTGGAAACCCAAGCGAGAATGCTGGACAGTGTGGCGACGGGCAGTGTTATGGAGCTGTTGCCACAGGGCGGTGTGAAACGCTTCAATATTGTGTTCTTGCTGCATGCTCTGTGGTTCGCGTTTGACTTGAAGAGTGATGGGTGCTTGCGGGAAGCATTGCTCAGATCCTGCAAGCTCTTGTTTCCAGGCACAAAGCACACTTTCTTAGAGCAGTGCCTGCAAGAAGAGTGGCTGCCACTGCCATCGCAGAGTGTTTTAGCTCAGGCGCGGTTTTACTTGGACATGGCTCTGATGCTTCGCATGCGTCAGAAACATGCTGAACAGTTTGATCCCGTGCAAACACTGCAGGCCGGGGCCGGGGGTGCCGGGGGTGCCATGTACATTCTGGCTGACAGCTCCCCGCAAGGACATACCAATTGGCTCATGTTACAGTATTTTCACATTCTGGAAAGTGACTTATGCAATGCTTTCGATGCAGCGGCTGATCTCACGGCTGCAGCTCTTCGCATTCGCAGATGCGAGGAAATGCAGATACCCACAGCTGAGGATGATCTAGAATCGGAGGCACGGCTCGCAGGTCTCTTGTCCAAGACAACCTATAAGCACCCCATGGTGCCTGTGGGTTTGGGTTCAGCGCGTGCAGATCTGTGGCATGAGCTGCATGCCATGTACCATTCCTTGTTTTTGGAATGCGGTTCCCCAGAACTGGTGGCCTCTGTTGCTAGAAGTGTCACAGCTGTAATTTCAGACCGTGGAACCGAGGCAGGCATACCACAGGCGCATCGTGTTCCCTTCCACTTTTTCTTTCCACACTTCCAGGCACCCTTAACAGTTGAGGCGGATGGGGATGCTGGTCTTCCTGAGGATGCTCAGCCAGATGGACCTGTTGCTGCCCAGGTGATCGGGCAGCAGCCCCCCCCAGGAGCAGAAGAGGAAGATCCGGGACTCAGCATGCAGCAAGCGCTCCCTGTTCCAGGCTGTTTGCATATCGTGCACAATGCAACACGCAACATGCTCCATGCAATGCCAAACTTTGAGGAGAAGGCAAAGAAACCTTTCACTGCTGTTGTGGAGGTCTTGCATAGTTCCTACACACGCCAGAGATTTGTTGCAACTTGTTTGGACGGTGAGGGGCGAGTCTACGCAGGCATGTTTGCAACTTTTCCTCACACCGTAGTGAAGTGGCGTTTCGGAACATTGGCCGCTGTTTGCAAAGACTTGTTGCCTTTGGAGGCCGTCCTGCGACGCTTCTGGGATCTGGGCAAAATGAGGTTCCTAGTTCCAGGGCAGGCCAACCGGCCTGAGAGGGCCGAGGAAAATGCTGGTGCAGCCTTTGGGGATGATCATCCTAGAGGTCCCAACTTGGAATTAGCTTCCGAGGCCATCAGGTCACATGTGTTCTGGGCTTGGGTGCGCATGGTCTCCGAATTGGCTGAGATCGTGAGCCACACGGAGAACTGGTTTCAGAGTTGCGTGTGTCACAATGCTGCGGAGAGTCAGAAGCGTTTGCTCCTGACACATGGTCAGAGTTGCCCTCTCAGATCACTCCGGGCCCCTGAGCTCGCTTCTGGAGCCTTCGAACCCTTCCTGCAGGAAATTTCTGCCCTCAGTGCTGCCGCTGTGACACTCATGCACTGCAGACATTGCGAGATAGCGGACAGAGCATGGATTCTCGCAGATTTTGAGGCCGGCCGTCAGCACCTGCTCTTTGCTTTCATCATGCAGACAGCATGCTGGTCGCATCTGCCACACAGGCTGTGTGGCATCGGCCATTCCAATGCAGATGTGGCTCGTACGCAGGCTGCTGCCTGCTTGCGGCTCTGGGCCACATATTCAGACGCCGAGAGGTCAGCCGCTCACCCGATGACCAAAGCAGTGCTGTCCAGGGGCACTCTGCTTGCAGGCCAACTGCGACAATTTGTGCAGGGAGTGAACTTGAGCAACTTGGAAGCCCTCAAAAAATTCGCAGCCCGCATGCGCTTCATCCCGCTGTGTGAGAAAAGCATTGAGGGCCGCCATGCATTTACACACAAGGTCCTGAAGAAGGCATCAAATGCTGGCCCGGTGTACATCAGCATGGCTGAGCGGATGCCACTTCTTGTCGAGTGGTCTAAAAGTGACCCCGAACTCTTGAAGTTTCTTGCTCAAGCTGCGCATGATGTTTTCCACCCTTTGCAAGCGGTTGTCACTTTGGGTCTTTCGAACCATCCGGATCTAGCATCTTTGATAGCTGACGTTCAGATGCCCACCTGGCGTGGGCTTTGCAGTGTTTGGGGGTCCACGCAAAAGCATGCCAAAACTTGTAAGAAGGTTGTTTATCACCTCGATATCGCATCTCAGTTCATGGATCTCAGTGGTGCTGCTGACTTCGATGAAGACAGCAAGAAGCCCAAAAAGAGAAGTGTGAACAGGGAGCAATTCACATTCGAGGAGCGTGCTGCTTTTCAGAAGCTGCTGGAGACTCACGAGACCAGCCGTGTCTACTCTGTGTCTGGTCTGGAGGCAGGGCGTGTGCAAGCTTTGACCCGCAGGATTCGTGATGTGCCACCAGACATACTTCCTGGTGAGAGCCATGACCATGAGGGTGAGGACGACGAAGTGCCATTCTTTTGTAAATTTGAGGGTGATGCGCACATGTTGTCAGCTGAATCGCAACCACACATGCCTGCCCATCATGAAAATGTAAACTGCCCTGATGACCTGACCGTCTTTCGTGTGGTCTCCCTGCGGCCTTCACGCATGAAGCTTCCGCCCATGGACAGGCAGCCGCAACTGGCATGGACCGACATTGCAGTGTCTATTTTGCCAGTCCTGGAATCCATGGGTCAAGGAGACAATCAGAGTCTGATTGTCTCAGCAAGTCCTTCGTTGCCAACACCAGATTCCGCGCTTGTGCTCTCCAGAGGTGGCTTTCAGAAAGTCGTAGTCTGGCGTACCTCATCAGGTTTGACCTGCTCCTGGAATGCAGGGCATGAAGCTCTGTTGCCAGAGGATTTGTCCCAGGAGGCCTTGCAGTGCACTGCCGAGGCACTTGTTCGAGTGAATGGGTTTCCAGGGTCTGCATCCGGCCTGTGCGCAGACGCTGCCTCTGAGGAGGCACAGCGCAGCCTCTTTCACTTGCAGAGCATGGGCTGGACAGCTCAGGCAGAAAGTGGTCTCTGGCAGCTGACACCTCAAGGGCTTCGGGCACTTCACATGTCCATGCGATTGGTAGATCCAGTGCCCTTGGTGAACTTGGAAGATTCCTGGCCCATACCTGAGCGATCCGAGTCCGCATTGCTCTTGCTGCTCAAGAATGCCGGATTCGACTTGTTTGAATGGACGCCCAACAGTCCCAAGCCACAGGACTACCCACTGGAGGCTCAGGATTTGCGTGTGGCCAAGCATTTGTTTGTCAGGCAGGGTCGTGTGACAGTAGGGCAGGCCTATCTTGCGTGTATGGCAGGAGCTTTCACAGCAGACAAAGACTTTCTGGAAGTTTGTGCTGGTCAAGACATTAAAACAATTCCACATGTGCAAACCGATGCTTTTTATGACAGACTTTTGAAAGGTGTGTTGAAATCATCAGATCAGCAAAACTTGATGTTCGAGCAAGATGGCTTTCCGGATGAAGCGGAAAGGAAGCCTCGCAAACGTGCGCGTCGAGCGACAAAAGCAGTTCTGCCACCCGAATCCTTGGACATGCCCACAGCTCCCAAGAAGCCCCGGGCGAAGTTGTTGTTGCAGAGCCCCCGCAAAGCACCTGGCCGAGCGAGCGCTGCCGCCAGCTTCCGTGCAGATGCTCCAGGCAGCAGCACAGATGCTGCGCCAGCAAGAAATGCAGCTCCGGAGCATGAAGCCCCTTCTTCCAGCACAAGGCGGCCAGATCGTGAAGCTGCGCTTGCTTCATCTCACGTCCGTCGACAAAAGAACTTCAAGTTGCATGAAAGTTTCCGTTGGGGTGTGGTAAGTTTCAAATACAAGAAGCCTCCGAAGCCACCGAAGCCGAAGCCGAAGCGCTCGGGCCAGAAGAACCAGCACGGTCTAGACCTAGATTCTGGGCATGACTCGGATTTTGTGACATGGCCCTCCTATCAGGTGGATTGTCTCCGTTCAGATCATCACATCTATCGCGCCAATGGTTCCCGAACCACATGCTCCAAGACTCTGAGTTTTGATCCAGAAGATGAAGAAAGCAAGGATGAAGTTATTCGCAGGCTGAAGACATGGGTCATCGAAGGTCTTGACTTGAACACTAGGGAAGAGCACCGGGTGAAGGGGCGCTGTCTAGGAGACCGTCCGTTGGACGAACTTATGAAGGATCCTGAGTTGCAAGCACGCAAGCCGCTGGAGTTCCCAAATGTTGGCAGGTTGGCGGCTTCCAGCGAGGTTCATGCTGCTGCCCCAAAAGCCAAAGCTGATGCAAAACCCAAAGGGAGTGCCAAGGCCAAGGCCAAGATCTCAGCCAAGGGCAAGGCAAAAGGCAAGGCAAAGGCCAAAACTCACAGCCGGCGACGAAAGCCAGCCGAGGCAGCTGAGTCTGATGAGTATGGCAGTGATGCTGAAAGCAATCCTTTGGCTGGTGCAGGCGTTGCATTGTCTGATCTAGACGTCAGTAGCTTGACATCAAGCAGCGACAGTGACAGCAGCAGCTCGTCTGGGAGCACTGTGCAGGACGAGGCATGATCATGTTGCACTGCTGTGATGTGCTTTTGCGCCTGCGTGTCACACATCAGTCATGCACTCACAGACACGGCAAGAGTTGGCGTGTTCATGACAAAAACAGCTGCCTGCTTCGAAGTAAGCTCTTGGATAGCTGTCTGTGAGCACAACCTTTTGCCTTTAGCTGTGCACACTGAAACGCTGAAACGCTGAAACGCTGAAACGCTGAAGCCGCCCGGCCCGGCCCGGCCCGGCCCGGCCCGGCCCAGAGATCATGATTTTTTTTTGTTTTTTGTTGGATTTGTTAAATTGGTTCTCGACTCTTACAAAAGGTCTTCCCCAATGGCCCGATTAGGCTCAGGATTGCTTCACGAAAGTGGTTTTGGCTGTCACGAAAGTGCCCGGCTGCCTCACGAAAGCGCCTGGCTGCCTCACGAAAGTGACGGTCGGCTCACGAAAGTGTTTGGCTCCCTCACGAAAGTTTTCGGCCCCTGCACGAAAGCTCACGAAAGTTTTTGTCCTCACGAAAGCACGGGGGGCCCTTCACGAAAGTGTTTTGTCCCGTGCACGAAAGTGCACGAAAGTACCGCCACGAAAGCTCACGAAAGTTTTTTTGTCTTCACGAAAGCAAAGTGGCCCTTCACGAAAGTGTTTGCCGCCCGCACGAAAGCTCACGAAAGCTCACGAAAGTGTCCGGTCACCACGAAGGTTCACGAAGGCTCACGAAAGCGAACCTGGCCACCCAAGCCCTGCCGCTCGCCTCAGCTGAGTCCAGCTGCGAAACAACCAAGAAAATCAAAAGCTTAAGCCGTTCTGGGCCATTCTGGGCCGGGCCGGGCCGGAGTGCGCCGTAACGCAAAACTACAGCGTTCAAGGCCCCTGAACTCCTGAACCACCCTCAATGGACCCTCAAAGTCAGAGTTTCAAATCCTGAAGCCCTCACATCATTTCCTTTTGCAACACTCAAGAGATATCGATCGATTCCCTGATTCCCTTAACAAGGCACAGGGCGCTAGAGGAATGGTTGAAATTACAGAAGAATACATATAGCAATAAATATCTATTCATATATATGTGTGTATACACTTATCTATATATATATGTATACACCTCTATATATATATATATATGTATCTGTAAATGCATATCTTTATATATATATATACATAAACATATATATATATATACATATAGTTGCCTTTACAGGGAATGAGACTAGACACATTGTCGGAGATTACAGACAAAGGAAGAGGGAAGACATGAAGGGCAGGGAACATCAAGACAGGTCGCACATCAAGACAGGTCGCACAGAACACAGATCTTTCCAGACGCCTGTGAGTATGTGTTGAGCCACGCGCTAGCCTAAACATGTGGCGTAGCAATGCTGAATGCTGTCATGCTGTCTGCTGCCTCCAGCAACCTGTGTAAGATTGTAAGATGTTTAATTCACATGGGATATCCCAGAGAAGAGTCCGGAGAGGTTGTTTGCTTTGTTCTGTTCAGCGTTTCTGTCTCCATTTGCGCAGCTCTCTCTTTTGTGCCCGTATATCACCCTTTATCTCTGTATCTTTTCTCTTTCTTTTTCTTTACTTTCACTTGCTCTTTCAATTTTTCTTTACATTCTCATTCTTTCTCTGTCACTGTATCTCTCCGTCCTGGTCTGTGTCCTCTCTCCTCTGTCTATCCTTCCATTCTTGCGCAGTCCATGTCTCCACATGCCTGGGGCAGTGAGAATATGTGCAACACTGGTCTCGGCAGCTCGCGTGCTAGAGGGTGGCCACGTAGCAAGACTGGACACTTGACACTTACAGCTTGTCACATGCTCAGGGCCTAGGGCACATAGTGTCATATCCTCAGCCTCGAGGCTCCCTCACAGACTCGCTGCCAGCCATGAAGCGTGCCAGATCAACCGTTTTTGGTTGTGATGATGCCAGTGAGACCGATGCTGGTGATACCAGCAATGCGCCTGCTGCCCCTTTGCTGGCTTCTGCTTCCAGCAATGCAACTGCCGACGCACCTGCTACCCCTTTCCTTGATTCTGCTTCCGGCAAGGCAACTGCCGATGCATTTGCTGCCCCTTTCATTGCTTCAGCTTCCAGCAATGCAACTGCCGATGCAGCCGAGGCACCTGCTGCCCCTTTCACTGCTTCTTCCACTTCCGGCAGCACAGCTGCCGCCGATGCACCCGCTGGCCCTTTCATTGCTTCCGATTCCGGCAGTGAAACTGCCACAACAACTGGCGGCATGCTTCCTGGGCCTAGGACAATCACAGAGGCCTTCCAGTGGCATCATGATGTGCTAAGGTCAGTGGTCAGCTCAGAGGAAAGGAAGGGCACGCTTCTGAAGAACCTGCAGAAGCCATGGTGTGTTTCCTCAGATTACTCCGGCATGCGGACAGAGGAAACAGCTTGTGCTGCACTGCAGAGTGCTGTGATGTCTGCGCTGCAAGTCAACTTCAACCCGAAGTTCCAGAGCTGGTGCGACAATGACGGCTACTGTTCCGCTGTGATGCTGGGATCCGACGACAGCAGGAAGCCAGAGCACGCATTCATGTCTTTGAACAGCTACCTGAAGCCTGACGTACAGACCTTGCTGGACAACATGGAGGCACAGGCTCCGGCGCCTCACCCGAATGCCGACAGGCAAGCGAAGCAGAATGCAAACACGAAGCGCATGAGAATGTATGATCTCATGGGGCAGTACTTGTTGAGCAAGGCAGCTTCAGAGTTCGTGGACACGTCAGCTTTCTGCTGCTTGCACTTCCAGCAGTGCCCGATCACGACTGGTGCGTGCGAGATCCTGGTGGCTGGCTTAACCTGTGTGGCATTCTCCAGCATGGGGAAGATGGAGGGGCTGGCGCACCCTTCGTCACGTGACCTGCTGACCTTCGCTGTCGGCGCTCGGCACAGGCGACCAATCTTTTTGGTACTGGAGTCCGCCGCATCATACCCAAAAGAAAAGATTTCAGAGCTTCTTGAAGACTTGTACCATCTGGAGTTCATCAGTCACCCTGGTCCCGTATTGCATGGGTGGCCGATTTCCAGGCCGAGAATGTACTGCATGGGCTTTCTGCGTGACAAAGTGACTTTCACAGGCAGCGCGGAAGAGTATCTCAGCCTCTGCACCCGTAGCGTGAGCATGACCGCAGATGATTTTTTCTTCTTGCCGGCAGATGAGCAAGATTGTTTGCGTGAGTTTTGTGAGTTGTGCCGCAAGCGATGCATGCAGTTCTCTGAGAGAGCCGCCGCAGAGCCCTGGAATCAGCATTACTCTGCTTTCCAGCAGACAGTCCTCAGGGAGTATGAGACTCTTGCGGAGGAGGCGAAGCAGAAGGCCCAGGAAAGCAAGCAGAGGAATGATGCCGATGCAGCCGCTTCTCAGGCACCATTTGCACATGCCACTCACGCCGACATGGTGGCCCTCGCTAAACAAGATGCCCTGGCCAGCGGCGTCTTTGTTGCAGACTTGGATCATCATTCCATGTATGGCATGTCCGGCTCACACATCCCCTGCCTCATCCGCCACGGCACCTTGTTTTCCATGCGGAAAAAGCGGCACATGTGCTTGACAGAGTTGATGGCGTGCCAGGGCTTTCCTGTTTGCCCACTGTTGGAGGCTGATTACAGGCCAGGTTTTGCAAGCATGGTGCAGGCCACAGTCAGGGAGGATCCCAGGTGCATGTCTGCCACACAGTGGCGTAAGATGTTGGGGAATGGAATGTTCGTCCCGGCATTGGCGTCCATCATGCTGTACGGCTTGTCTTGCATGGCTGATGTGCCAGCCAAAATGCTGCGGATGACCAGCGTCAGCAGCTTTGTGACAGGTCGCTCCAGCCAAGAGCTCGAGGACGACGACGACGACAGCCAAAACCAAGGCCAAAGCTTGATGTTCCAGGGTGATGAACTTGCAGGCTTGGGGCACTCGGCCTGTGAGCACGCCTCCTCCAGTTCCAGCCTTGCCCAGCCGGAGGAGCGACGGGCAACGGCAAAGTCAAAGGCGAGGCCAAAGATATTGCGAGTTGCTCGGGCCAGCAAGTCCGAGGTTTTGTTTTGAGTGCAGAAGACAGGCTGAGTGTGCTATAGCTCGTGCTGCTGTGGTGGCAACAGGCTTCAGCCACGAATCCAGTGATATGGTCAGGCATATGCTTTGACAAGAGTCGACCCGGGTCGACCCGATGATTGCTCGTTTTGAGATTCTCTGTATCACGTAGAGCAGTTGTCTTTCGGAAGGAAAAAAAATGGTCCTGGATGAACAAGCTCCAGGAATACTCAAAAAAAACCAGGACCATTTTTTTGATATAGCAGTACTACGGAGTTCTTGTTGCTGCCCTGGGCATTCAAGATTCATTCCCAAGTAGTGCAGAAACGCCAATAGCGCAGTAACACATGCCAACTTGCGTTTGAATTTCAAGTATCAAGAATTTTGCAGTTCCAGCGAGATGGCATCTTCGAAAGTTGCTCAAAATCGCATCGTGCAAAAAAGCATCACTCAGATTCATAAGCATGAGGCATGAGTGATGATGATTTGTGCTATGCTTTAGCCTGTGTAGTGCAGCAGTGCAGTTAGCAGACTTGCAGCTTCTGACTTGTGCTTGCACTGGCTTGCATGATGCCATGCAGAGGTGCTTGGCCTCTTTAGCTTGACATGTTCTTGCCACTCCGCCGCTTCTTCTGCTTGGTTCAGATTTTGGGGTTCGGGTCGGGCCGCCGACCGCCGAGTCGGGCCTTCTGTACATGCATGTGGCCTGGAAATGAACATTTCGGATTCTAGCGATAAACGTTGACCATTTACCATGTTGCAGGTCATGTGAATCACATGCATCACATGAAGGCACTGTGTAGGATTGTAGGCGTCATCCGCTCATTCCGACTCAGAGCTTGTCCTCCCTGGTCCTCCCTCAGCCCTCAAGGCATCTGCGACTGGCATCGTGTGACTGCTCACTGCTCTGAGCTCTGCTCTGCTACTGCTGCAGCGTCCCAATTCCTGTGGTGAGGAAACTTGTCAGCCACAGGTAGGTTCCCGAGGGGAGGCAAGGCCGAGGTCACAGGTGGTTTTGTGCCGATTTTTCAGTCCTAGTCCCACCGTCGAGAACTCCTGTCCTGCACAAGATGGACAACTCGGTATCAGGCGAGGCGTCCCAACCCACAGCAGGCGAAAGTGGCACAGGCAACCCAGACCGCCTGGACCCCGCAAGTTCAGCAGACAGCATGATGCCAGAGAACGCCGCACGCACAAACAGCCGGGCTGCACATGGGAGAGAAACACAGCGAACATGCACAACCTGCCTCCAGATGCCAAGTTTGCCCCGCAGAGATGCATGTCGTTCTTGCCACAAGATTGCACAGTCCTTCAGACACCATCGTGAACGGGCAATGAGAGAAGCTGAGCGTCACCCAGAGTCAGAGGAGTTTGCAGACATGCAGGACATGTATCAGAGCACACTGGAGAACC
>CAJNDS010000483.1:0-129006 GCA_905221605.1 Symbiodinium natans | reverse complement strand
GGTTAGGGGGTGAGGGGGTGGGGGGGGGGTGAGAAGGGGAGGCGGGGTGTCGGGGGGGGTTGGGGGGAGGGAGGGCGGGCGTGTGCTGGAGCCTCTAAATCATTTGCCACTATCGGGCGAGGGAGGGGTATCGGCGGAGGGGGGGGGTCGGGGGGTAGGGCAGGGGGGGGGGTGGGGGGTTTGGGGGGAGGGGTTGGGGGAGGGGTGGGTTTCTAATCGGTGGGGTGTGGCGGGGGGAAACAAACAGAGGGTCTTCACTGACGCCGCCCCGCTGTTGCTGGGGTCGGCGGATAAACGCTCCCCCTGCCCCCCTAGTATTAAAGACCCCCCCCCCCCCCAATATACTAGGGGGGGGGGGGGGCTGAATGTTAGGAAAGGATAAGTTGGGGGTGTATACTGAAGAGTCTCACAGGAAGGGTTTAGGGTTAATCATTGTAGCTTGGGGTTTAGCCAAGGAGAGGTACCTGTTTCATGCTTCCCATACTCCTACGGCCCAAGGCCTCGGCGGATTGGGGTTTTAGGGTTGAAGATCATAGTAGGAGAGTTTTGGGCTTAATGTAACTGGAGGGTTCATACAATTGGGGTTCAGGGTTGAGGATAAGTGGTTTTGGGGGGCTTCGGGCCTAGGGGTGCTGAGATCAAGTCGGTCGTTTCTGATGCAAGCAGCCTTGTGAGCAGGTTCTTTTCGAGAGCCTTACGCTCGACACTTTGGTCTCGGCATACATCAGGCCAGGATGACAGAGTGTGCGGCTGGAGGGCAGAGTTTTGCCATACCGCCGACTCTTGCATCTGAATGGAAAGTTTCCCTACAATGGCGAGACCATCATAGCAGAATAGGTACCCCGAAAAGATGTTTTAGAACGCTGCTTCTTCTATGATCCCAAGCTGGGCAGCTGCCAGGGGGGCCAAGGAGTCGAAGAATCACTTAATGGAGATCCGAGCGGAAGGCGCATGCTACCGCCGGGATCATGTCGGACCTCGCTCCGTGGTTCGGGGAGGGTTCAGGTGTTGTCTGCCCAGGGACACAGGGTTCACTGTTGCACGTTCAATGCTCATTTGGCATCTTTCCGTAGCATCCTGCATCAAAGCCCTTTCTGCTCAGGGTTTAGTCACACCAAGACTCCACTGCAAAGCCTTGCAGCAGATGCTTTCAACATCAGGGCAGGTCAACGCGCTACCATGGTTCAACTACTTAGCTACTTAGGAAGAAAACGTGAGAACCTCGTGAATAGAGATGATCCCCAAAATCTGTCAAAGCAGTCAAGGCGTGTTTGGCACAACATTTGACTCATTGATTTTTGGCGGTAGCAACGCAAGGTCTGATGCCAGTCTCTGCCATGTAACCCGGACACTGTGAAGGACAGCCAATGCCATGCCACGTGGCAGGCGCTCGTCTGCAATCTCACGGTCGCGGAGCTCCACAAGACGGTCGCAAAGTCCCGCAAGAACAAACAATGATGGCAGCACAAGCGAGGGAATGCAGGGGCAGCAGGTGCACCAGGGGTTGCACCAGGGGAGGAAGGAGGGACGGCAGCGGGTGGTGTGCCTGTCCTTGAGCGGTGCTGTCTATGCAGAGGTGTGGTTGGACAAGCCTGCCACAGTGAACCAGCTGAGGAGTGAAGTAAAGGCCATGGTTGAAACGGCTCCAGGCTGTGGTCTCAGCTTCTTTACGCCTGGAGGTGGGGAGCTCTCAGAGGGTGCAACCATTCCCGAAGAGCTCGAAGAGGTCAACGTGGTGCTTTCCTCACGAAAACTTCTGGCCACAGCATGTTCTGATGGCTCAGCTGCCTTGTGGGATGCTGCCACGGGCGAATGGTTAACATCCTTCCTTGGCCACGACCTCTCCGTGATGTCTGTGGCCTTGTCACCAGACGGCGAGTGCGTAGCGACGGGCTCCTCGGACCACACCGTGCGGCTGTGGAGCGTTCCACGGCTCTCCTGGAGGCTAACCCTACGCGGTCACCAGCGCGCTGTCCAATGCGTGAACTTCTCGAACGACAGCAGCCGACTGGTCTCCGCTTCCTCCGACTGCACCGCACGCATTTGGAGTGCTGGCAGCTTTGGCGAGTGCCTCGCGGTCGTGCGGAGGCATCGCAAGGACGTCTTGTGGGCTGGGTTCTCACCAGACGACGCACGACTGCTCACAGCTTCAGAGGATCGCAGGGCGATCGTGTGGGATGCAGGTCCAGGTTCCCTGGAATGGCAGCAAACCATTGAGTGTCAGAACAAGCCGTTAACATGTGCAGCCTGGTCAGCCGACAGTCTTCATGTAGCCATTGCGGCACGGGGCCGCGAGATCTACGTATGGAAGACTCGACAGACATGTGGAGTCCAGCAGAAGTTGGACAATTCCTCTGCAGTTTTTGCGGTGTGCTGGAACCCGGAGTCCAGGACACATCTGGCAGCGGCCTTGGAAGATCGATGCGTCTGTGTTTGGGATGCCTTCTCGGGTGAGCGCGTCGCTCACCTACAAGGCCACAGCGGGAAGGTCTTTGGCATCAGCTACTCAGATGATGGCCGACTTTTGGCAAGTGCTTCCGCAGACGAGACTGTGAGAGTCTGGAGTGCTCAGACCTACGGCTACCTCAGGACGCTGGAGGGGCACTTTTCCGTGATTAACTCTGTGAGCTTCTCTGCCGCCGCCAGCTCCTGCTGAGCAGCTCTGCTGGCGCGGGCGCTTCAAGCTCAAAGGCCCCAAAAATTTGGTGCTGAACGTCTCAGCCTTGGGGCCAACCATGTGGCCAACCAATTCTGTTGTCGGTCACAATGAACGTGCCTTATTGTGCCTTCACGAGTATGGCGGGGATTTGGTGGGGGGATATCTTCAGAATCTTCAGGCGGCCTTTCGGAGTACGGGGGAGCATAGACTTCAGGGTTGACAAGTGCAGTCCCTTCGTCCCGCCGCCAGACTTCTGGCTCACCGACTCTCTGAGCTCTCGCCCGGACTCACCAGTCACGGGACATGAAAGCGTAAACTTGCGAGCATGTGAGCATGTGAGCATGTGAGCATGTGAGCATGTGAGCATGTGAGCATGTGAGCATGTGAGCATGTGAGCATGTGAGCATGTGAGCATGCGAGGTGTGTGTGTGTGTGTGTGGCTGTGTGGCTGTGTGGCTGTGTGGCTGTGTGGCTGTGTGGCTGTGTGGCTGTGTGGCTGTGTGGCTGTGTGGCTGTGTGGCTGTGTGGCTGTGTGGCTGTGTGTGTGCGTGTGTGCGTGGGTGCGTGTGTGCGTGTGTGCGCGTGTGCGCGTGTGCGCGTGTGTGCGTGTGTGCGTGTGTGCGTGTGTGCGTGTGTGCGTGTGTGCGTGTGTGCGTGTGTGCGTGTGTGCGTGTGTGAGTGTGTGCGTGTGTGCGTGTGTGCGTGTGTGCGTGTGTGCGTGTGTGCGTGTGTGCGTGTGTGCGTGTGTGCGTGTGTGCGTGTGTGCGTGTGTGCGTGTGCTTGCTTGCTTGCTTGTTTGTTTCTTTGTTTGTTTGTTTGTTTGTTTGTTTGTGTGTCTGTCTGTCTGTCTGAGCATTTTGGTGTAATGGTGCAGAGTGCAGAGGTTGGCGGTCTTTCAGGTTCTGCTTCCGGGGTTCTGGGACTCCACGACCCTCGTGGGCCACAAGGGTGTTTCGAGTTGCTTCGATGTCAGGCACCCTCGCAGCCTTTGACACCCTGAGGCCGAGCAATTGCTGGGCACATGCTCGAACTGCCTTCTTGGGGCTTATGTGATTGAGATTTATCGGAAGGTGTATGACCCCTGTCGAACCTCCCTTCATGCGTCACGGTCATTGGACCTTCGGAGGTCTGTGGACGGTTTGGGAGCTGCCGAGCAAGGTGGCGAGGTCCTTTCAAAGGACGGGCAACTGCAGTGACATGCAGTAACTGTAGGCACCTCAGGGACCATGGAACCACATTGCACACCGCCTGGGTCCTGACACTAACATGCCCTGTTTATACGAGGAAAGATAGGAAAGTCATGTCGCCTCACTATATGGTGACCATGGTGCCAGGTGGGCTTAAGAGAAATGCGATCACGCCCAAAGGCTCTCAGTCTTTGCAACATTCTTCATCCGCAGCTCACCATGAGCTTTAGAGACAGTACCTCTAAGTCTATCAGGAGCCCCCGAGTTAGAACGACACCCCAGCTACCGCAGCTAGCCCCAATCACCATTGTGCAGGACCTATTCTTGGAGTTCGTGAATGTTTTCAGCAGGCGAGCATGGGGAATGATTGGGAGCTGCAGGAAATAGGAGCTGTCTTTGCAATGTTCATCGTGCTTTGCTCTGCTACTTCTGTTGGCAGCTGCCATCCGACTCAGCCTGTCTGACCTTTGTTGCAGTAAACGTGTACACCGCTGGTATGCTGTTGGGCCCCTTAAAGCCCATTGGCTAACAGCACGGCTTCAGCGTGTCATTGGTGGACAGCTGATGGGTGTTGTCTTCCAAAGGTCTCCGGCGATGCGGTTCGTGCCCAAGGAGTTCGCGAGCGCCTTGCAGCTTGGCTCATGAGGACTGGCTTGACGATAAAGAGACCTCCTTAATGCGAGCGCCGACCGTTGTGTGCAACACAGTGATATCACTGGGCCACCGTCTCAGGTACGATGAGCTTGGTGGTGCCACTTGCCAAAAATGCCAACAGAACTCTGGATCCGCGGTCATCAGAAAGTGAGAGAGAGGGAGAGAGGGAGAGGGGTGCAGAAGTAGAAGAAGAAGAAGAAGAAGAATAAGAAGAAGAAGAAGACGAAGACGAAGACAAAGAAGAAGAAGAAGAAGAAGAAGAAGAAGAAGAAGAAGAAGAAGAAGAAGAAGAAGAAGAAGAAGAAGAAGAAGAAGAAGAAGAAGAAGAAGAAGAAGAAGAAGAAGAATAAGAAGAAGAAGAATAAGAAGAAGAAGAAGAAGCACACGAATAAGAAGAAGAAGAAGAAGAGGAGGAGGAGGAGGAAGAAGAAGAAACATGAGCAGAGAGCAAGCGGTCAGTCCTCTGCGCTGCAATCGAGGGAGCTCTTGTGTGGAGGTCATGCGAGCAGAATCATAGGGAAACAAACCCGGTGCGAGAATCCGCAGGTGGCTTGTAGGGTGCGGTGCTCGTGTCGGATACTAGCTATGCCGATCAAGAAGCGAGCTTGTAAGTCCCCGGTGAGAACATGGCGCCGGACCCCTAAGCTCGAAACTGCTACTGGTGCTTTCACAGATTCACTACATGCATCCTGCACTCTAAATCTTAGCCCTCAACGCTGCCGCAACCCCTGCAGCCTTGCTGAAGTGTGCGCGCAACCAGTGACAGACCCAGAGCAGCAAAGACAATGGACATGCCTCCTAGCGTGTACCTGCTCGCTGTCGTCTCAAGTTGAATCCTGCTGATCATGTCCCTCTAATGAGCCGGAGTATGCCGCAGCAACTGCAACACCGCTGCTTGTTGTCGGGGGGGGGGGGGGAAGTCCACACGTACTCTCACACCCCGAGGCGGGACAGGAGGTCTCTGTTTGGTTTGGGTGAGAACTTTTCTGTGCTTGGTGCTTGGTGCCAGCTTGGAGCCAACTCAGTCTGTGCTTTTTCCGGGAAGAAAGGGCAAGGGCAAGATCCTCTCCCCCGAGTAGCAAAGAACTTGTACGGGTGCGCGACAAGAAGAAGGAGAAGAAGACGAACAAGAAGGAGAAGGAGAAGGAGAAGGAGAAGGAGAAGGAGAAGGAGAAGGAGAAGAAGGATAAGAAGGAGAAGAAGAAGAGGAGAGAGAACGTTCTTAGTCCTAGGGCTGCCTTTTGGCATTGTGGCTTCCATGAGTGTCAGTGTCAGGTTAGAGTCCATCTCGTGTTAGTGCACTCTGGGCTTGGTGTCCTCAGGTTTCCAAGGACAACTTCTGCAAAGCATCTCTCCTGCTTGAAAGCGATCTGCAGCTTGGCCTTACTTGCCTCCTTGCGAGCGGTTCATCCCCTCGAGGGTCCCTGAGTCACTGAAATAGCCTTTGCACCACATGTTCGCGCATGCTGCCGAAGGGTCGCAGTACAGCTCACCAAACCCTGCATCTTGCAATGTCCTTCAAAAAGGTACATCGCGCAAATGAATGAATGTGCCACCCCTTCCTTTGGAGTTCTTGTGTGTGCGAGGCTGCTTTCCCAGGACTCGTCCGCGTCGCCTGTGGGATGGAGGGGTCTTGAGCATCACGGCTCGTGGTGATGATGATAGCGGTGGATCATAAACTCACTTTAGTTCGCTACAGTCACAGTCGAAGGGCGCTTTCGCGTGGAGGAGCCAGAGTCTCGCTCGCCGTTTGGCCAGATGCTGCTCGGCTTACATCTGCGCGATGCTTTCGACACTTTTGGGGCTGCATTGGCTTTCGCAGTTTCAGTCGGAGTTTACCTATCTGCGGTGCCGTAGATACATGTTGTCTGCAGGCTGAAGCACTATGTGACGGAGCCGGAGGCTACTGGGGCGATGTGTATTGCTGCAATCATACCCTATAGTCTGCACTTGCCCAGATTTAGTGCATGACCTACTGAGGCCACTCGTGTCTCCGGATGTCCATGTTTTGTCAGGAGACCCCCGACTTCGACAAGCTCATGAACAGCGTGCTGCTTCTGAATCTGGCGCCTGGCTTTAGAGTCGGGTCACACCAGCGGCTCAAGAACATCCCAGGATACCTCCTTGGGCCTCCCCATCCCACGGGCTTGGGCGATGCTTCAGAGCCCACCATCTGCTTCTCAAAGGGTCACAGGGTACGACAAAATGTTGTTGCAGGCTCACATTTGGCTGATACCTATCCGTAGTAATGGTCTCTCACTCCGACTGCCAGGCGGCCACCAAGCCTCAATCCAGTGTTGCACGGAGGGCCGTAGGGTGATGCAGTGTGATTCAGTGCCGAGGTGCTTGTTCTGGTCGAGCCACTGTGGCAGCATGTGTAACCGTACAGTATTTTATGGATCCAGCTACACTACATGACATCTGTGGCTAGGAGAGCCTTTGAATCTCTATGCGAAGCTCGCAGCAGGCTTTTGGAAGTCTGGCTGTGCCTGTGGTTTGAGGTCGGCCTACAACCTCAACGACTGGGGGGACCCACCAGTTCCGTGGCTGCAGTTGCAACAGCCCGGGAGGCCCGAAATCTGTGAAGTGCGAGCGCAGTTGCTGGTCCTTTCCGCACTTGTGCGAGTTGCTCTAAGTTAGCGCCCCCTTATCGATGCCTCGTATAGGATTCTTAAGAAACAGGTACTCAGGGAACCCACTGCAGTGGACGCCCTGCATTCTTGTTTTACTTTCGCAACCGTGAAGCGCAGTCAGCTTGGCGAAGCTTAGGTTCTGCTACGTTACCATGAAGAAAAAGGTACTACTAGTAAGAGTTTTTTAGTGACAATCATGTCTACCATGTGCTTTTGGTAGCACTTTCGTGGGCAATGAGTTGCGCCCGGAGAAAAAACGGCGCCCAATGAGCCTGGGTGCAGAGGCGCCCCATGTTCAGGCTGTGTAATTATGTATGAAATGTCTATCTATCATCTATACAATGTGTGTTTATGTGAGCGCTGTGTGTGAGCATATGTTCACAAGAAAACTGAGTGGCTGGGGGGCCTGAATATATGACCGCCGAGGCCAGCACTCATTTCACATGTGACATCCGGGAGAAGTGAGAATGCCAACAAAAGAATCGATGGCGAGGTCTAGCGGTGCCCGAGAATTCACCGTTTCTGCTAAGCACTTTTCACATCGCGGGGATCGGACTCTCAATCGCCAGCGATTTATTCATCAGTGGTAGTGGCCGCGACGCCTTCGTTTCCGCCCAGGTTTGGACCGGATATGCTTGGCCCTTACAGTGTGAAACAGGACAGTCGGCCTATGCTAGTCCATTTGATTGTCACATTGGTCCGCAAGGTGCGCCCCGTGTAGAGCAGATCTGGTGATTGCAAGCAGTTCGCCCCATCGAAGGTCGAGTTAGTCTTCTCCTTCGTGTATTTGGGCGAGGTCCGGCACTGCATCTGCAGAGTTGAACAGGTTCTATAGGTCTACTTGGGGCCTTAGCTTTAATATAACCTTTGAACCAGTGTTTGTGAAGTGACAGCCCTCGTGCCCAGTGTGCTGCGTACGCCAGAGCTCGGCTTCTGCCTTGGGAGTAAAGAAGCCCATATTAATAGTACTTTGTGGCCCCCTTATAAACCCCTTAGTAATAATACTAACCAGAGTCAACTTGAAAGGGCTGGCCAAGGTCGCAGTCAAGGTGACGGTGCGCTCCTGGGACGCGTATTGGCGCTCCGCTGCGAACCGCGTGGGCCGCAGATGTGGTGTTAAGTGTACCTTACTAAGCATGTCTAAGCCGATGTCTATGCAAAAGATGGCAGATATGCAGAGAAACCCGACCTTCCTTTGGCTTTGAGGCTTCGATTTCTTCACGACCTTCCTGTTGCTGTTCACAAGCGTGTTGCCGTACTTACCAAACAGCGCCGGGGCCTCGTCTACGTCGCAGGGCTCAGCTCGAAGATGATGAGCTTCCAAGGGTTTCTGTGCACTTTTGCATGCCAATCATAAGATTTGAAAAGGCCGCCACCAGGCGGTGAAAACAGCCAAGCTGTTTTGTAGTCTTCAGACATCCATGGGATGTTCTGCTATGGCCATATCAAACTGTAGGCGGTGCCGTAGCTGCACTTGTCGCCTGAGGTTATGCCGTTTGATCTAAAGCAGTACGCGAACATCCTGCGACTGCTGCGCCTGCTGCGTGTCTGAAGCTCAGAAGGAAATATCGAACTTGCGCATAGGAGCACTTTCTCAGTTGGCTAGGATAGGACTGCGCATGGCAGCTGTGGACCCTAGATTCCTAGACTTTGAAGCTGTCCTGACAAGTCTTGAGGTGGTCAAGCAGTTGAAATCGCTTCGCTCCGTGCAGTGTGGCACTTGGAAGCTCGAGGGAATGCACCCCTCTGCCACTTTGGATTCCAGGGTATACTTCGTAGATCTTTGACGCTTTTATAAGCCATGGTGCCTTGCTGCAACGCACGTGGTAAGAGCCCGGTGTACTGATTGCACAGAACGCAGCCAAACCTCCAGCTGAGCCTCCGTCCGTCGTCACAGCTACCCTGTAGCAGTCGTAAGGTCGTAGCTTAACGCCTCCGCCCGCCAGGTTCTTAGCCAATGCAGTCTCCAAAATGGTTTCTGCAGCAGGTGCCCAGCTGGTTCCAACGGGGCACATGGATTGTTTGTCTAAGTTATTGAGATTGAACATTGAGGGCTGGCTGGCTGGCTGAGCTTCTTAAAGGTTGTCGCGCACTATGGGGTAGCGATCCCTAGCCAGTCTGCAATCATCCCTTTCGGGCAGTTTCAGACATCCCGAAATTCTGAACCAGACAGCTGCTGAGACTTACAGGCAGCATCCTCCTCATGCTTGGCTGCGCCGCTTGGCACGGTTGGGTGAGTGTGCTCAAACACGAGTTTAGGGTCTACAAGTTTGTTATTTCGACACAACCCACCCAGTAATCACTGGATGCCTTCACCGTGGCACCCTGCCAGTCCAAAGTCAATGCTACCAGTATTGTCGCAAGGCTCCAACTGAAGGCGTGAAACTCTGACATGCTGCAAGGTGGTGTTCTTCTTTATGACTCTCGGCGTCAACCTGTTTGGTGGTGTTCTGTACAAGGCGAGCTTGCTTGACTTCTCAGAACAGCTCCTGAGTAGCACCACAGACGACCGAGGCAAGTAACAGTTTGACGCCATGTAGAACCTAAGCACGGGTGTCATGCAGGGCAATCCAGATCTCAAGCACACGGAGTACGAGGCCGGGTGGTGAGAAACACCACTGTTGGCTGCGCTGGCGAATCTGCCGAAGGATTGAATAGACAACGTATTTATCATTAGCTGAGGCGCTGAACAACTTGACAACAGCATCAGGAGAAGCACTGGTTCGTCTTCAACTTTAACGATGCTATCATGGCTGGGAGCTCGATCTCGGCCGTTCGAGCCCTCCATACATGATGGGCTTCTGGGGGTGCCCGAAGTTTAAAGGCCGGGTGCTAGCAGAGACCCGATCATGGACAACAATTCAGAGAACTAGTCGCTGAACAGATGCTGGTAGCTGTCGCGTCGTTTCTCTTACAGGATCGTGCCGAGAACAGGCTAGTGACGTCTGATTGTCACACTAAATGCATGCCCAGACCGTGAGGCTTTCGCCCTCTTCTTTACGCAGCTTCTCTGTGAGCCATGGCCCTGGGCAACTGGTGTTCGCTGAACAGAAAGCTGAACAATGTGGTGGCTGAACTTTGTAACTTAGTAAGCTGGTGCATGGGCCAAGGTATGTTCCCACCAACGCTGAGGCCGAAGGGAAGCGCATGGGAGTTGGGTTGTGAGTCATGAATCATATTATATTAGCTGTCGGCTGCTGCCAAGCTGGTGCCCACAACATGTGCCCGTACCCGTGCCCGCGCCTTGTTGTCGGCCTTTCAAAAAGTGCCTGACTTGCCGAGCTCTCCGCGCCACGAGAAGAACTCAATTAAACTCCGAGTTGCCACATGTCGTCGCACGCAAGAAGGGCGCGACGGTCTGAGGGCTCCGAGAGGGCTTCCCTAGTCATTATCATAACCCCACTTCACATATATATATATATAGAAATGTATACATATATATATATATATATTTATGTATATATATATACACATACATTTATATACATGTATCTCTCTGTGTCCATATAGTCTTCGCTATGAGCGCAGGTCTAGAGCTGCGCTCATAGAAGTTCGTATCCGTGCTCTCCCCAGGCCCTGGAGGCCGCTTCGGAGTCGCGGCCCCAGGAGTTGATCTCAGGCCCCAGATGAGACCAAGTCTGCTGCCTTTCAGGGACGTAGAAGGGACATAATCCCTTGTAGGGTATATATATATATATATCTATCTACATATATAGGGCCCTATATCCCCCTTTATATACCCTTTAAGGGATGATATAGTGTGGCCTTGTGTTTTTTTCGAGGAAGGCTTATTGGAATGGGAAGGCTTATTGGAATGGGGAGCCACTTCATGGATTCAGGGTCGACTTGTAGTGTGCGCGTCACACCAGACTCACACTCACTAGTGGAACTCTCTGCCATGCCCTTGCGCATTCTGAGAGCGTGCGCCCATGGATCCATCAAGCGATCAGACCACCTTTACCGAGGTGGGGTGATGTTGCTTGGTTGATCTTCCCAATTTTCTACTTTCTGGGAGCCGGGCCCCCATGTGCGATGGCCAGTCATGGCACGCTTGGCACTACTCGGATTCACGGAGCTCGCCGGCAGGTGGCCATTATGTTTGAGATCCTCTTGGCCTTCACGGTTGAAGCCTACATCGAGCTCCGAGAGGCATGTGCGAGTCCAATCACCTGTAATATCCTAAAGTGAGTGTTAAACGTAGCTTCTGGGAGTCAGAACTGTCGTCAACTAGCATATCTTTGCACGCGACCGGTTGACTGCTTGACGGCATGCAATTCAAGCGAGCCCTGGATATCCTACATTCCTTCAGTCCAGCTGGTGCAGGAAAACGAGAAAGAAGAGGCTACGTTGGTGTTTGCAAGCCTCGCATCTACACGGTAAAAAAACATCTCATGTGACCCCTCTCGCTTGTGCTTTACATCCACGCAAGCTGGCCCCTGGATGGTCAACCAGGGCGAAGAAGAAGAGGAGGAGGAGGAGGAAGAGGCTCTCCCTCGAAGAGCGCAAGTCTTTTGGATTTAGGCTGTGTTTGGGGCTTCGAGTCCTTCGCCAATGCTGGACTGGAGCAAGCAGCGTCTCTATGCTCTAAGGTTTGCATGAACAGGGCCCCCAATGTGGAGATAGAGCAAGTCTCTAGTTTGGGGCTTTGGGCTTGTGGTGTTCGAGGCCTACAGGACCCAATCAGTGATTCAGGGCTGAGAGGCTGTGCATAATGCACAAGGGCCGATTGGCTGCGCATGATGAGATTGTACGAGTGTCGGGTTATCATCTGGCGGTTGTTGGGAAGCTGTGTGCTGGAATTCCATTCTCAAAGCTTGATAGATTGCAGGAGGGGCACGAGAATGCCCACGGACCTGCCGAACACGCTGAACATGGTCATGCGGAGCATGGTCATGGAGAGGAGGAGCCCGTGTGTCTTTAACATCGATTGGCCCGCTACCAACTACCCAGTACCAAGATTATGAATGATGTTTTGCGATCCACTCTGCAAAAGGGAGAACCGGGTGCACCTCGAACCTTGCTAGCTGGAACTGCAGGTGTGCATGTGTGCGCATAATAGAAGCCGTTGGCACTCACACGACCGTGAATGGAGGGCACGCCCGGCGCCCGGAGGTCAGGAGCGTCGAGGAGAGCGAGAGAGGGAGGGCGCGGGAGGGAGGGAGGGAGGGAGGGAGGGAGTCTCTCCCGAAGGCGCGCCCGCGCGCGTGCGCTGGGTTTACCATCCTCAAGCCCCTCGGAAGAAAAACTAGAAAGACTCCAGCTTCGAATCGCTGACACCCTTGGGTGCGCGGAGGAAGGGCCCTGGACCCCAAACCCTGCAGGAAGAAGAAAAGGAAGAACAAAAGAGTGAAACAGTGATGAAAGTGTTTTGCAGGAGCACGAAGAGGGCAAGTCCAGCAAAGGCTTCGACATCGAAGCTTGGTCAGCAGCGGCACTGTTTGGATCCGGGTCAGGTCGCGAGCGTGAAGGATTATCCAGGTTGATCCTGCCCAGAATGCTCGGTAGCAGTATCTGCACATCCCCGGCATGCTCAGCAAGTCACGGGTCAAGGTGCTTAAAGTAGAGAAGGCATGAGAAGGCAAGCTGCCACTTTTCAACCCAGGATGAATTCTTCGAAGAGGCTCAGCTCCAATGCTTGACGATCCCAAAATGGCAGGGGATTTGCGTGAATGATCGTGGCAGGCTTCCTTCATGTAGCCGAAGGGGTTGCTGGGAGACTTTAGGTCACTGGGGCACATTCAGCACAAATGGGATATCGCCTGGACGTGCCGGGACGCACATGCCTCTTGTGCGACTCGCAGCATGTCCCGCGCAGGTCCAGGAGAAGTTTGAGAAAAGAGACATGCAGGTGCACTACGTCACGCAGGCCAGCAAGCACGCAAAGAGCGCAACTGAAGCAAGGGTCACGAACCCCAAGCCATACCTGTGTCGTTCTCACATGCCTGAGCCCGGATGCCCTGTCAGGATGAGCCGAACTTCCCAAAGTTGTTGAAGGAGGCTGGGCTCCTTCCGGCTGAGGTGTTTAGGAAGATTAGGGTGCTTATCTGTAAAATGTGCGGGACATCTCTGGTACGTGCGGCCCATGTTACTCTTCATCCCTTCCGCAAGAAGTCCACGTTCAAAGTGGTGCAATCCAATCTGAATCCTTGCTTGTCCTTACGGCCCAAAGCAGCACTTAGGTGTGACCTGTAGCCCTGCAATGACTCGAACCATGAGGCTTATGAAGAAGCTTTGGAGAAGAAGAAGGTCGATGACTACCCAGCTCTGTGGCATGGATTGTGGACCTCTTCCGAAGCACCCATTTGTGTAGCTTGAGCCCTGGATCAGCCCAAGAGCTACCATGATCAACCGAGGCGCTCTCGCATGAACGAATTGCCAAGGCTCAGCTGCAACGCAATCGACCGTGTCGCCATCTTTGGGGCAACTTTCGTTTTGGGAGGGTGTAGAAAGTTCTTTTGACTGTTGGTCTGCCGGGCGGCTGGTATGTAAAGGTGGCACGCCATTATCAATAAGGTTGCCAAGCATAGCTTTCGGCCCTCATATGTTGGAGTGTAGCTATGGGCTTTGCTGATTCGGTATTTCGGTAGTTTTGCCAGTCGAAGTAGCCGCTTGCTTCAGATGCGGTTGCAGCATGTGCAAGGCAGCCTGGCAGTTTGAAAATGCGATCTTCCACACTGAGTGGGCAAGGTGCGCAGGTCGTTCAGTAACTGTCGCACAGCGTTGCCGAGTTTAGGCTGTCCCGTCGGTAGGTCGCAGGATTGATTTCGCACCTTTTGGTATGAACTCACTGCGTATCGGAGACTCGGGCGCTTGCAGTGCTAGATGTTTCGGTGTAACTAGGGCCGCGTGGGGGTTTCTTGAGAGAGCGGACGTGAGAGAGTCGATCTAACCGTGCTAAACAGCTCGGACCACAGCCTGACTCCACTGTGCAGTTAGCTGCCTCTGTGAAGCTTCAGAGGTATCCCGAGGACACTGCTGCGGCGCGGCAGCAGCACTTCAAGGTTCCTGGATCCAAGCAGAAGCGAAAAAGCAACCGTTTGTTGCTTGCTTGTTTGTTTGTTTGTTTTTTTGTTTGTTTGTTTGTTTGTTTGTTGTTTGTTTGTATGTTTGTTGTTTGTTTGTTGTTTGTTTGTTGGTTGGCTTGTTGGTTGCTTGTTTGTTGTTTGTTTGTTGGTTGGTTGTTTGCTTGTTTGTTGCCTGTTTGTTGCCTGTTTGTTGCTTGTTTGTTGCTTGTTTGTTGCTTGTTTGTTGCTTGTTTGTTCTGTTTGTTTGTTCTGTTTGTTGTTTGTTCTGTTTGCTTGTTCTGTTTGTGTGTTCTGTGTGTTTGTTTGTCTGTTGCTTGTTTGTTGTTTGTCTGTTGTTTGTCTGTTGCTTGTTTGTTGCTTGTTTGTTGCTTTTTTTGTTGCTAGTTTGTTACTAGTTTGTTGCTAGTTTGTTGTTTGTTTGTTTGTTTGTTTGTTTGTTTGTTTCTTTGTTTGTTTGTTTGTTTGTTTGTTTGTTTAGTCGTTGCTTCGTTGTTGCTAGTTTGTTGCTAGTTTGTTGCTAGTTTGTTACTAGTTTGTTGCTAGTTTGTTGTTTGTTTGTTTGTTTGTTTGTTTGTTTGTATGTTTGTTTGTTTGTTTGTTTGTTTGTTTAGTTGTTGCTTCGTTGTTGCTAGTTTGTTGCTAGTTTGTTGCTTGTTAGTTGCTTGTCTGCTGCTTGTTTGTTGCTTGTTTGTTGCTTGTTTGTTGCTCGTTTGTTGCTTGTTTGTTGCTTGTTTGTCTGTTGTTTGTTGTTTGTTGTTTGTTTGCTTGCTTGCTTGCTTGCTTGTTTGTTTGTTTGTTTGTTTGTTTGTTTGTTTGTTTGTTTGTTTGTTTGTTTGTTTGTTTGTTTGTTTGTTTGTACTTGTTTGTTGTTTGTCCTTTACGGCTGAACCTTGTTGTTGTTGCTGTTGTTGTTGTTGTTGTTGTTGTTGTTGTTGTTGTTGTTGTTGTTGTTGTTGTTGTTGTTGTTGTTGTTGTTGTTGTTGTTGTTGTTCTGCATGTATTTTCCAAGGCTTGAGCGTTTTTTGGATTTCAAGCAGGCGCTGCTTCGTTCCAGCGCGCGCCATGTGAGCTTAGGTGATGCGCCACAACAAGCTCTACTACAAGGCTCTGGCTTTCACCGTCTAGAAGGTAAGCACGTAAGGATCAACTTTATGCCCAGCTTTGAAGTGACGTGGATGCCTGGCCAGCTTGTCCGGAAGCCACATGCTTTGTTTAAGCATAGGCATAGACGATGTCAGACTATGGTCCAGAGCCTAGAGAAGTCCTGATCGGCAATGTAACTTTTCTGCATGTGCATGTCGCAGGCCATTGTCGCGCTGGTCATCCTGACGTTTTGCGAAGTGCCACCCTGGTGCCACGAGCGATCACCAACGCAGGAGCCGCCTTGCAATCCCTGGTATTGCAGCGAGAGGTCAAAGTCGTAGCAGCACTGATGCCGGATGTAACGCGACGGTAATGGGTGCACTTGAGCCGGGTGCTAGGCTTACTTTCGACTTCCAAAGCTAGAAGAAAAACACACACAGAATAATAATAATAATAATAATCATAATAGCAATAAGAATATTGACTCCCGAAGAGCTGTGGCAGGACATTTGGAGCTGGGTTCCGCCTGGGGAGTGGTGCCACGTGCCCAACGGTGGCAACCCGTGGCTCAGCAGCATCAGGAGCCCCTATGGAATCACTATATCCCATTTTGCATTTTTGTTTATATAAATCCCAAGAGGACATTAAAAATAGTATGTTTATTAAGGTTCTAAGGGGGGTATAGATCAATGTGAAGACATTCGGAGACATTCGCTCCGAGGTATCTGTCGAACATCTGGTACATACCACCTGGCGTTGGGCTCATCATCGAGCTTGTGATCGAGATCATCATCCTTCGGAAGGTGCGACCTGAGCGTGAGAGTTGGGTGCAAGTTTGACCCTCACGTGGGGTGAGGGTGGCCTATTGCAGCATTCTGAGGCTTCTCAGTCACCAATGTCTTTGCCCGGCAGGATGATGCTTATGATAGGGGAAAATGAGTGACAGATGCCTTGCCAGGGTCGTGCGCAAGTCGCGTTCCAATAGCACAGAAATGCCACTCGTGGCCAGAGGGCATAGGGCAATCCGAATTCTTAAGCCTAGCATTAGGGTTCCTGCAGTGGATCGGCTGCCAGGACGATGCTTAATCTTGGAACGGGAACGGACTAGTTCGGCTTGTCCTTTGCGCGGGCATCGAAGGAAGTGCAGTTCCATTGCTTGGGGTCCTACTATCAGGAATTCACGTAAATGAAAGGTAGCTGGCACCCTGCTTTAACAGAACACCCCCAGCCACATCTTCAAGATGTCAGCTCCCAATGTTCCAGTGGAAGCCAAACCACGTGCCTGGGCAGTTTCTGCTGAACTTAAACCTGGACCAGCAGCACTTCCGGGCGATTGGCACGCAGTACTTCGACCACAGTGGCCTGGTGCAGCTCAATGTGCCACAACCGGGTAGGGCTGAGGGAACGTCTGCACAGTACACGCCCAACATGTAGAAACATGGAGGTTGCGTGCATCCGGGTCTCACCTTTCCATCGGCGTGGAGGGTTCGAGATGTTTATCAAGTACCCGGGTTCATGGGAGACATAATGCTTCCTATGGCACATGGTACTCCGTGGAGGTGCGATCGTACAAGTCAAGACGCTAGCTTGTCAATTTGCCCGTCGCTCTCTGATTTCGATAGAACAGGATAGGAGAGGTTGTACAAGATCTCATACTTGAAGGGTCATGGGTAGTTATAAGTGTAGGGTTCTACAGTATAGTTTGCGCTACAACTTGCTTTGTGCTCGGAAGGTACTCACGGCTCTCGTTCTCAGTCGTCTTCAAAGCGGTAAGTCGTCAGGTTTTAGTACCAGAAGACACTTTGGTCGAGTGGCTAAGGCGTCGGCCTGCTAAGCCGATGGGGTCTCCCCGCGTGGGCTAGGGCTAACACTACAGTTACTCTGCTCTTATTTCAACTCTAAGAAACCAATAAGCGAACCCTAAATGAGGTAGCAGAAGCTAAGGCCACAAAGGCATCTGGATGTAGACTGGTCGACATTGAACCGTGGCTCTTTCAGCCAGCTCCTACAGTACAGAATATCATCAGGTGATTCGTAAACATAGCAACGTCATAGGGTGATTAGCAACAATAAATCCAAGAACAGAAGCGCATTAGATTCGGACGGGTCTCGCTGGTGCATGCCAGCCTATCCAAGCGAAGGTTTGGTTGTCGCGGGCTTGCTGATGGCCGTCGGTAGCATGCTCGACACGCTCCTTGTCGGACACCGACCGGTCATTCAGAGTGAGATGTCCAGCTTCTTTTGGTTTGTCGAGGGGATTGATCAGTCTGTCAGGATATCACAGAGTGAAGAGGCGTTGAGCCAGATCTTTGCGTTCGTTCGGGTGGATAGAATCAACAAGCCCTCGATCCGTTTCAGATCTCACTCACACAAACCTACGTTGCTGTCCTGTGGTCTTACTGTCTTACTGTCTGGATATTCTCCGCCCCTTGTCACCTCTACTGCAATGTTCCACGAGTGAAACTTAACACTCTCACACTGCGTTGAGCCAGCCAGCCATACGGCCGCTTCTCACGAGGCTCGTCTTCACCTTCGCTCGGATGCCTATTCGATTCACCTGGATTTTCAGGCCTCTTGGCTTGGGTAAGGGCAGAAGTGCATAGCAGAATCCAAGAATCGCATGGACTGGCTCCTCGTCATGTTTGCAGTGCGTGGTGACCCCAACATCGGCAAAGCTTTATGCCGCCAGAGAATGTCTCTGAACATTTCGATCAGCTTAGCTTTGTCACCTGCGGCTGGGCCCCCCCCCCCCCCCCCCCCCCCCCCCCCCCCACAACCCAGCATTTTTCAGGACGGGCCTTCTCTTCATACTGCCGGGTGTGCAGCGAGTCTACACCCTCATTTTCAACAAGCTGCTCTGGCTGCAGACTGGGCGGGTGTGGACGGTCGGGTGGATGCTGGGGTCGGATGTTCTTGCACCGCCGGAAACACATTTTCACACGAGATGTGGCAACCTGGAACATCAAGCCAAGCTGAAGCAGCCTCCAGCTACTCCAAGTAGGAGCAACACCAGTACTGTGCGGTGAATGTGGCTCGCCTTTGGAAACTACCTGCGCACACGTGCCGAGGCGGATGATCGGAGAGTTCGCGCGACTTCCCTGCATCAGCAGGGTACAGATCTGTGTTCGCAGCCGGCATGGCACTGCAGACACTGTTGTTTAGATTTATTTGGGCTGCTCTTTGTCCGTTCCGTGGCTCAGCAACTTGTGGAGACCCGGCAGTGAAGGTCAGTTGCAGTTTTCTTCGTTGGTACGGTGCCACTTGGTGGCATCTGGTGTCTCCATCCTTGAGCCGTTGTTGCACGACGTAGGCTCCGGAATGTATGAAAGGCTATCTTGTGCTTTTCGTGTGGGAGCCGCACTTTTGGGGCTGTTTCCAGACATCATGCCAAGCCTGATGTGTGTTTGAGGATGTTCTTCGCATGGGTTACGGTCATCATCTTCAAGGACTTGAACGCCCCCGCATTCAAGGAAGACGAGGAGCCGTGCATCGACTCGAAGCCCTAACGAAACGTGCTTGAACACTTGTCCGGACAGGAGATCGTCCCTGCCAACAAGGCGGGGCTTGGCACTTGGACTTGTGAGGACCCAGCTGAGTTTAGACCTCAAGCTCAGTCCCAGCCTGGTGGGAGAGACTTGTGATGCTTTGCCAGCTGCCTGAACAGGGCTTATCAACACTGAGGGAGGTGTCTTGGCTGCAGAGCACGGACAACACTCAGGGGACCAGGGCGAAGCTGGCTGTATCTGATGATGGGTTAGGCGTATTTAAAGCGCACATGTGTAAATTTATTCGTCTATGTTCGCTTCTGCAGTGCTCAAAACCATGCTGCGAGATGGAGATAGTAAAGAAGTCAAGAGTCAAGACATGGATATTTCAACATGCTTGGCATGAGAGGCTTGCGCAATCTTTTTCAGCATGCCCTCTGCAGTAAACTCTAGGCCTTGTAACCCAGGCCACCTACTCCTTGTTCGTTGCCGGCATTGGTGTCTCGGCAGCTTTCGGGAATTGGGGTGGCTTGTTGGGTTGTCTGTGCGCTTCTGCCTTGTTCACGTCCTGGTTTCGGGGGTCTCTTGGGATGGCGATTTTGGCGGTCTGGCGTTCAGAGTTTTGAGTTGTTTAGCCTTGTTTTTTGGATGCTCACTGTCCCACTCCCAACGAGAACCCGAGGCGAAGGCTTCGTGAGCAACTTCCTGCCGTCCTTCTTCACCTACCGACTTTCAGGCGCGAGAACGCGAGCAGAAGATTTTGTTTGGGGTTTAGGGTTTAGGGTTTAGGATTTAGGGTTTAGGGAAGCCCTGACATGCATTGACTGTGCAGAGGCGTCTTCTGGCTGATCTTCCTGGTGATCGGTCAGATCTTGTGCGGGGCCCCAGCGGGAAAGGAACCACACTACCCAGAAAAGGGTTTGGGGCCAGGGCTCAGGGTCTGTCTTGTTGAGGCAAGTCTAATGATCTGGCATGAATACTTCATTACAATTATATTGTGTATATGGCGGCCACCATTCCCAGAAGAGGGTCCGGGCATTCCAGGGCTGTGCTTCATTGTTACTACCTCTGCATGCTTGTTTCCGAGACATGGGCTAGGAAAATTTCACCAGAGATCCGCAGGCTGCTCAATCTAGTCATCGACGCTTTCGTGGCGGCGTACCTGAAAGGCTCAGAAGAGGAACGTGGGAGCTGGGCGAGCTGGGAATGCGGAGAGAGCAGATGCCCACTTTTGACATTCATGGCACTCTGATGAGGGGCCCAAACAACCACAAAAACACAAGGATCCTACGAGCCCCTCTGAGTGAGATTCCGAAAAACCCTGTTTGTAGGATCCTTATGTTTGTGTGGTTTTCTTGGGCCCCTGCTGATACACCCACTTGAAAGCTCGGCTGGCTTTGTGGCGTGTGCTGCAGGAGTTGGACAGGAAAGCCTCAGCGGAGGCAGTCAATGCAGGGATTCGGTAGGTCTATCAATCTATCATGCAAGGCCGGTCGAGACTTTATAGACTTCTTGGGCGGATCAGATGCAGCTCAGACCATTCAGCATGTTCGTGTTCTCTTGCTGCCCAAGTGATACGCTGGGTTGCTTTCTCAACACAGCCACCACCAAAAGCGTACCCGTACTACAACATGGCTGCTGGGCCACCAGGTACCATGTACCATGTAAAACTCAGCCGGAAGCCTCGGGAAGTGCGCTGGCACAGAGGCGCAAAGTATGCACGGTGCTTTCAAGACTCTCTCAGACTCTCTGCGGCACTATGGGGAAGAAAGCCTGAGATTCAAAGTTCGAGGGGGTGCACCGGCGTGAAGCCAACTCTGGGATGAAAGGCAGCTGTCTTTAAGGTTTAGGGTTTAGGGAAGTCTGGAGAAGCATAGCTCCTTCATGAAATCCATTCAGGCTGCCTCCAGCGACCATCGAGTAGTTCCAGAGGAGACCTTCCTCGAGTTTGTGGAGGATTTGGGCAAATCTCCCCGCGGCTGGGCCAAGTCCAAGAGATTTCCCCTCCCCCGCACACCAAAGCTGTTTGTACAGGTTTTTGGTTCTTCCAAGAATAGCAGCAGCCGTAGCAGGGTTAGCCCTTGATCGTTTTGGGATATCCAGCCTTTGACATCCCTGAGGCATGTTCCCAATCGCGCGAGAAACGGTGTGAAGCTGAGCATCTGACTGCTCATGCGCATCCCCCCTGACGACAATGTACTTCAATTGGCGTGGCAGCAAGGCAGAGCTGTTGCTCGAGCACTTTGGCGACGTCACCGAGGCACATTGTAGAGCTGGCAAATGCTGGGAAAGAAAAAGATGGGGAATTCACTGACTTCAAGGGTCTCCGGACACTTGTGTGCCCTCTTGTACGGTATACCGTGACAGGAGAAGTTCCTGGACGCTTGCCGAGTCTTTCAGAACCCAGTCTGGGCGACTCCCAAGGACCGGTTTGCGGTTTGGTCTCTGTTGCTCTGTTCAATTTCCTGCCAACATGTTGTGTCCGATGGGGAGATTTCACTATCTCAGTTGATGCATGACGAAGTAGTGCCTGTGTGCTGGCTTGAGTACATGTCTGCTCATTCTACTTGCTTGGAGGACTCGTTCATAAAGCACTGCGCGCCCGGGATGTGGAACCAGGACTGGTTTGTATCCCTGAGGCACCGCGATAGACTGTAGCGATCTGATAAGAATCTAACCCCATGAGCTTAGACTGTTTAGACTGTCTTCAACTGCTTCGCCACCTAAGCTCAGAGCCCCGTGGCTTGGCGTGAGCGCAAGCTTGGAAGGCACAAAGTTTGGGAGCCCAAAGAGCTCCCGGCCTTCGACGTCTTCATGAACAATGTGCGCGGATTGCAAAGAGGGCCTTTTGCGGCTATTCGGGGATCGTAGCTGAGTTCAGAGTTCAGAGGCCGCCGGTGTCACAACAGACATTGTTTTGCGACATGCCCACTGCTCGCCCGTTCATGCCAGGTGCTCCTTGCCAACCTGGTACTTGTGCTGCTTCAGCCGCTGTCTGAGACTCTTCAAGGGGCGGGGTCCGCCGTGCGCGGGGAGCCATGACATGGCGAAGTAAGCATGTGTGGCACATCTTGACACGGTGGGAGGGATGATGAAGACGCCCATTTTGGCCAATTTCGCGCAAGCCCCCTATTGCGGCCCACTGCGCATGTTTCCCGGAGCGAAGACGCCGTTTTCCCACCCTCGGTGTGAAGGCTGATGCTCTGCTCATCGGGAGGCAATTTAAACAACAAATCAATGACCCAAGTCATCAAGTGGTGCCGAATGACTTTACGGGCGCCTTGCAGCCTCTTGGGTTCATAGTGTATCCAACAGGTGGCCATCAAACGGCAATCAAGTGGGACCACACGGGGCGGGGGGGGGGTTGGTGGGGAAATTTGATACAAGGCTCCTTCTTTGTTCCCCTCATGCAGAGAATTCGTTTTTCTCATTTTGAGGAACAAAATGTCAATGCTCCTAAGGTCGGCTTACAACCTCAACGATTGGGGCCCCCAGCCAGATGCTTTCCGAATCCTGGACCTCATCTTTGCATTTGCCTACGTTGGCCGGGACCCTGGGGTTTTAGGGCTCGGGGTTCAGGCTGACATAAGGTCTGACCAACGCGTCACGAATGCAGCAGAGCTCTTTTGACCTTGTTAACGGCACGCAACAGCGCCGATTACAAGCTTGTAGCATCATGTGGAATCTGTTTGGAATCTTATGTTGATGCCTGACAGCGACTTGCTTGTGCCCTGCAGCGTTTAGACAAGCGCAGGTGAGGTCATCATCAAGCTGTCTGCACAGCGCTCAGTCAGAACACAGTCGATGGCCCTCAGACTGCTTTGTGCTCGGTGAATGCTACCCGGCCTTGTCCGACATCCATGCAGGTCAAGTCCTGGGCCGAGTACTGCAGCTTTTGGGCCAACAAGCACCTCGACAGATTTGGCTGAGAAGTTTGTACCACTGAGGCATCCGACTGCCGATGGCAATCACTCACGACAGCATGAGCACTAGACTGATATGGAATCTAATGGTGCTTTGGCCAGTCACACGGAACGCTAAAATTTCATACCAACCCTTACCCAACCCGCACATAGTGACGTCACCAACAAAACGCGCGAGCTACGCTCATCGTCCACATGCAAGGTTTGACTTTTTCACAACTTGGCTGCTGTTAGCGACGACCGTGCTTCCTTATTTGCCGTTTGCGACGGTGCAGGCAGAACCTTGGCATGTGAGATGTGAGCATGAACCGATGTTTGCATTTGTGGGTCCATGATATTGTTAAACGCGAAGTTGCTGACTTCGGATGCCCAGCTGGCCTTCTGGCAGCCTAAAGCCCAAATCACGGGTGTCAGAGCGATGTAAGAGGAGAGTCGCTGAGTAGTTCGCAGGATCAAGGCATGCATTGCGAAGTCACTTCTGGTTTCGTGGATGCTTGCCCGATGAGCTTCAAGGAAATCCAAGCTCCCAGGGCAGACGGAATATTGTGTATTGTACAGCCCAAGGACCTGAAGCATTATGCCAATATCCTCCGGCTCCTCAGACTCATTCGCGTGGTGTGGCCCTGAGACCGGAGGGATAAGTCAGCGAGGAGCAGGGGTGTTCATTTTCAGGGGAACGCCATGTGGTTATTATATCCTCCTGAGGTTGGCACAGTAGCGGTGCATGCGGCTTCGCGTGGTGGATTTGGACATGTTTGGACTGCAGTCTGCGCACCTGCGTAGTATGCTCTCCCTGCGGGCGGAGTGTCGAATCCTAACGAACAGAACGCCAGTAACGTCATCAAAAGGACATCTTGGGCAAATGTCGTCAGCGCCGAAGTCTTCTGAGGTCAAGCAGCTGAAGCAGTTCCCACGAGTGCAGTTCATGGTGCGCACGATCTCGCGCATGGTGAATGCAGCCACTGCCTCAAGGGATCTTCGAGGGTTCTTTCTCAGCTGCTTCATGAAACAAAAAAGCCGGGACAATGCCGCCTTTGCCCTCCACGAAAGTAGCTACAGCGACGACCAAGACAAGGATGCCCAATGCCCACATCTAAGGCTGGTGATATTCTTCAGCTCTTGGGCGTTTTGCTCTTCTTCTTCTCCGCGCTTAGCATGTGGCCGGACTGCAAGAGGTTGCAGCTGCAAGCCCAGACCCCTTGGGAGGATCCAAAAAGTAGATCCCCTTAAGGTGCCCTAAAAGTGGTATGGGGGTACTATTTGGGGGTTCTACAAGTTGGATCCTCCCAAGGGTTTGGGAGAGGGAGTTTGAGCCACGGCGTACTGAGGAATCTGTGGGGCGGAGTCCTGTACGAAGGTCAGCCAGCTCTGAAGGACCCACCACACGCAGCCACACGCATCATCTTGGACACGATGGCAAAATCACAAAAGCTGTTCGAGGCGGTATGTTAAGGAAATTTGGGGAGTTTGCTGGTTCATGTTTGCCCTGCCCAGCTGCGCATGCCTACCACCAACGGCTCAAGCGCTCTCCATTATGTTATTTCAGCCTCCCCAGAGCAGCTATGCAGGAGCTCGATTATGGAAAGAAACATCTGCGACTTGGTCACAGCTCAATGGGTTAGTCTGACCTTGGGCTTGGCACGATGCTCTATCTTGGTTTACTAAACTCTCTGCATGTGACTCGCATGATATGAATAGACAATAGTGTCGTAACAGAAGGCCGCGACCGAGTTACAATCTCAAGGTCCTTACCAGCTGGCCTTCTCCTATTCGGGCCATCAACTCTTGCTTGAAGGTTTGCTACAGGTGATTCGAGTGTTCAGGAGTAAGTCTTGGATTGCACAAAGTTTCTTGTGCTGTAAGACATTTTCCATCGCCCCTAAGTCTATAGTCTATAGTAATCTAGTTCCCAAAACAAGGATGTTGGAGCAATAGACCCAAAGGACAGTTCAGTGGCAAGAGCCTGTAGACCATGACGAATCTGAGCTTGCAGCCCTGAGGTCTTGACAGGGCAGAGTTTAGTTAGGTGTGAGCAAAGGGCAGCAGGAGCTCCAAATGGAAGACGGAACCGAAGTTGCAAGGCAAACGGCATGCCCACCAAGGTATGTGTTCAATTTCAACGACATGTCCATGGCCTTCACCACCTTCTTCGCGCAGCTTCTTAGACCCTTTGCTGAAAAACAAGACCACTTTGGCATTGTTCCTGCTCATGTGGGCAAGGGTCTCATAAGCTCACGGGCTCATATGCCTGTGTTGTCAGATCTTCAGAGTGCAGTTTTGGTGCGAATGGAAGACCAGGGCTTGAGACCCCTACGATGAACAATTAGATGTTCTTCACGTAACTGCGCAAGTCAGCAGCGTTGACGTGGTGGGATGATGTACTGCACGCCGATGCGTTTCGAATGTCCTCAGGTGAGTACGTCCCAGAGAATGCGGATGCCCTTCAGGCGCTCGCAGCAAGTGCGCAGGGCAAATACATTCAAATAACAAAGAGCTGCTGCTTTCCTGTGAGGTTCCTCTGTTCTCCACTCTCTGTAAGCATTCTGCAAGCATCCTGTATGCCTTCAGCCCGAAGCTGTTCATATCAAGTCGTTCTCCCTGTCAATGTAGCTCTGAACAGGCGGCCTCATCCTGGGGGGACGTTGCTTGGTACGTCTTCCCGCCCTTCAGCTGCATGCAGCTGCACACGAGCACGGAAAATTGGTTTCTTGTGATTCTAGCAATCATTGCTCTGGGCTTCCCTGGTGCCAGAATCCTGCAGAAGAAATGAAACAAATTGGATCTATCCTTCTCAGATCCCAGGGCCTTCTATCTCCTCGGCGTGGCGATCATCTTCGAAATCACCAAGGCCAGTCCAAAGGCATTCATGGGTTTTTGGGGTCCCATGATGCTCCAGACTCCTGCTGTGGTTGAGCTGCCAGCAGCCAGCAAGTGCTTGCACTGTACCCGCATAGTGTTCCGAGGCCTTTACGATTGAGTACTACCTGGCCATCAAGGAGGAAGCCGAGGATGAGGAGGCTCCCAGAGCCGGATGAAGGGGATAGCGGCTGCTGTTTCAGCTCATGAGTGAATGAGAGGCTCCATGCTCTTTGCACCCCTTTGGGGTCCAGGAAAAACGATCCGAATTCTGAAATTTTGCCAGGAGAACGAGGAGGAAGAGAAGCCCAGTCAGGTCCGTGAGGCCTGGGAGAATGGTGTGACAGCCTGTCAACAGCTTTGGGTCAAGTCCAGTTGGCCCACAACCGCAGAGCGCGTCAACTTCCCCATTGTACTCCCACTTGCACTGGCTGGGGGGGGAAGGGGTGAGGGGGGGGGGGGGAGGTGGGGGGGGGGGAGGTGGGGGGGGGGAGGGGGGAGGGGTGAGGGGGGGGGAGGGGTGAGGGGGGGGGGGGGGAAGGGGGGGCGAAGTGCAGGGTTTTGGTAGGAATTTCTGAACTCCTTCGGCCTTCGGCCCACACGAACAGATCAAACCCAACCCTATGCACCAACATGATAGAACAACAAGACTAATCGTAAAACAATAAGTCGAAAACAGAAATGGAGTAGCAATCGTAACAACACCAGTGGTAATAGCCATAGCACAAGTAGCAGTAGGTAGGCGGAGGTAGGGAGGAGGTAGGGAGGAGGTAGGGAGGAGGTAGGGAGGAGGTAGGGAGGAGACCTAGGTAAGTACTAGTACCAGGTAGTAGTCATCGTAATCGTAACGGTAAAGCTAACGGTAATGGCAATCCAACCAGGTAATATTTCCAGGCAATAATACCAGGTACTAGGAATGGTAATCGTCAGAGTACTATGACTAGTAGTCATAGTAATAGTCATAGAAGCAGTAAAAGTAAAGTAATAGTGATAGTAACAGTAGGAAAAGCAATAGGAGCAAAAAAATAAGAGTACTGGCAATAGTAGCAGGAACAGGAAAAGTAACAGTAACGGTAATGGTAGTGGTAATAGTATGAGCAATAGTAATGGTAACAGGAAGTGCAGCAGGAACGGTAGCGGGAATGGTAATTGTCAGGGGCTCGTATTGGCAATGGTAATCGTGATGGGAATCGGAATAGTACTAGCAATAGTAATAGGAGTAGTAGTAGCAATAGTAGAAATAGTAGAAATAAGAGTAAGAGTAAGAGTAAGAGCAAGAGCAAGAGTAAGAGTAAGAGTAAGAGTAAGAGTAAGAGTACCAGTAACAGTAAGAGTAAGAGTAGCAGTAACGGTAACAGTAGCAGTAACAGCAACAGCAACAGTAACAGCAACAGTAGCAGTAGCAGCAGCAGCAACAGTAGCAGTAACAGTATCATTACATGAAGATAATACCGGTCGCAAACTGGCGCTTGCAGGAGCTCGAGGCGCGCCGGGGCCCGCGTTGGCTCACGTTCTCATTGGGTCCTTCGATTGGCTTTTACGATGAATTTGAGTTGGGATTCAGGGTTGAGGGTTTAGCACGTACAGGGGCTCAAGAGTTTTGATGGGCTCAGGGGGTTCACAAGGGGGGCTTTTGGAGTACAAACAGCCCTTCCCTCCTCTGCTCTGGCTGATTCAAGCTGAGGCGGATAAGTTCTCATGATACATGATCGTGATGCGACGCTCCTGGCGCACCTTCGAAAGCACAACCGAGAGCAACACTCTTACCTTCAGCTGTAGGCTGGAATGTGTGGAGGATCTGGATACATATCGCCCCTCCCTTCTTCCCGGGCTTCACAGTGCAGCACTGCACTCGGGCTGTGCAGGCACAGCTCCGGGTCATGGACAAGTTACAGTCGACCCTGGAGGCCTTTCAATGCCTTGGAACTTCTACTTTCTTGTGCCATTGTAACATGCCGACGTCGTGCACCTCCAGGGTTTGCATGCCCCCTGCCAGGAAAGGAGACTAGACCTTCACTATACCATGAAGAACGACTCGTTCAAGTTTCAGCATGCCCTGCAGAAGGCTCGTCGCCGCATTTCTCTTCATGCGAGCGATTCCCATCACCGCACACGCGTGATCTATTTCCCGAAACGTCCGCCTTCCAAAGCTGGAGCTCAATTGTCAGGCCTATGATAAATGCTTGGGGCCAAGCCGGCCACCAACCCCACCGCCGAATGGTCACCACCATTGAGCAGCAGCTTCACGAGCTGCATTCGTGCATTCATCACCCCACACTAGATTCCCCCCCTTGTGGAAGGAATGAAAACCTCTTTCACTAACTTCTTTCAACTTGATGTTTTTCGCTTGCCCCTGAGTGCCAGGGGTACCCTGAAGTAACGTTTGCCTTAGCTCACTGGGTCGATCAGCCGAGTTCCCACGGACTTGCTTCCTGTGGGCAAGGGTGGACGTTGACTCGCGCAGGTCTTGTACAGTAGTTGTGATCACGTTGAGGCGTGACCAAACGATAGTCTGCCACTGGCTCGATGTCAATCCGTGCAAGTGAGCCGTGGGCTGACGATGGCTGAGAAGACCTGGCCGATAACCACTGGCTTGGCCTTGTCTTGCGACACAGTTGCACGGAATGACTTCAAGAGCGTGGCGCAAGCACAAGGCTGTTCCACCTTGCTTTGGCACATCATCTCCTCAAAGTCGCAAGTTTTGCTCGTAGTTGTCAGCTTGCTCAGGAAGCATGTTCGCAAGAGGAGGTTGATGGATGTTGATGGTGTTTCTAGAACTGTTGCAGACAGGGCGCTCGTGTAGGGTGGTGACGGACAAGTGGTGTGTGTGTGTGTGTGTGTGTGTGTGTGTGTGTGTGTGTGTGTGTGTGTGTGTGTGTGTGTGTGTGTGTGTGTGTGGGTGGGTGGGTGGGTGGGTGGGTGGGTGTGGTGGGTGTGTGGGTGTGTGGGTGTGTGTGTGTGTGTGTGTTGTGTGTGTGTGTGTGTGTGTGTGTGTGGTGTGTGTGGGTGCGTGCGTGCGTGCGTGCGTGCGTGCGTGGGTGTGTGTGTGTGTGTGTGTGTGTGTGTGTGTGTGTGTGTGTGTGGGTGCGTGTGTGCGCGCGTGCGTGCGTGCGTGCGCGTGAGCTGCAATGCCGGTTTTTCCCAAAGATAGAGGTACTCCTAGGTTGCCTCAAACTGCGACAATCCTTCTTCGCCCACTTCTCGGAAACCTCCATGTGCACAGCTGATCAGTGGACACAACCCAGTGCTTGGCCGGCTCACGGCGCTTTTGCTGCGGGAGGAGGCGTCACTTCAGAGGTCTCGCAAGCATCACACCGAATCACACCTACCGGACCGCCGGACTCCGCCGGACTATCGTGGTGACTGTAGTGTGATCCTGTTGTGCTTCTCATCAGCTCTCCGAGAAAAAAACAGCAGACACTTGTGTCTCCAGCTTGGATAAACTCCGATCTCGCTGTCTCGCAGAATTGCCGTGTGCCGTCCTGAGCATATCTTGGTGGTTGCAGAACGGCGCCGTTCTGCAGACCAAATTAGCCGGTTCACTCTGCCCAACATGGCAGTCAGGCACCAGCGGCCCCCTTCCTCCGCCCATTCGATCCATTCGTGGGCAGCACTTCCCCCGAAGTCTGCATTTCTGCATCTTGGGAGGTCGGCATTGATTTTTACAGCAGACCCGAGGTAAGCATGTTCATGGCGGAGCCAGATACAAAAGGCCGCTGTGCTCGGCTTGCACCAAGTCTAGGCTCGTGTGCTTGTAGGCCAGTCGCAATTGTGGCCCCCTCTGCGCTAAGCCGCTAGGCCATGTATCCCTGCTTATGATTCAGCCTCAGTCGAAGCACCCTCCAAGTTTGCGGCTTCTGGGACCTGGTTCAGCAGAGCTTGGAACGAGCCACAGACTCGCTGCAGCCTCGTAGACCTCGGGATGATCCAGACAGGCCATGATAATTTCTATGAGCGGCCTAGGGCAGCTTTGGTCATCTCAATTTACTACGAGACCAATCAGACCATGACTAAGCGACTAAGTCCTTAACCTGAGCGGGGAAACCGTCGCAAACCGCCTGAAACCGGATTTCATCGAGCTTTGCGACTAGCCCTGCATTGTGCCATTGCCTAGCCTGGTGCAGCCATGCATCCCGATGGGAAGGCACGGAACTGCCCTGATATCACCTGGGTGCTGCACAGCTGTTTTGGTGACCCCGACCCTGACCCTGATGCCATTGTGAGGCTCAGGGGAAGCGACGTGCTGGCAGGCCGCCGTTCATGGCTAGTGGGTCAGGCTTCTCTTCCTACACATGGAATTGAGACTGTCAAAAACTTGCATGACAGCAAGGATGGAACCCAAACCATGATGGTTGCACACTTCTCGATGTTGCTTGCCGTTTGCCTCGCATGAATTAAATTACTTTGCTCCTCATGTCTCCCTTGCCCCATTTGCATGTCATACATCCGGCACACCAAAGAGAAGGCGAGTTGGCGAGACGTTGGTCGTTGGTGTGATGCCCAGCATATGCCAGCAGTACGAGTTCTGGACTGAGGGCGCGGCAGTGTTGTGGCTTTGGTCTAGTTGTTTTGCTTCTGCAAGCTTTCAGCTCGCATCCCGCTGCCATCTCAGAGACGCATGAACAGTTCGGTGCCCTGCCACCATGGACAGCAGCCACCAAGATGTCGAGGCTGGGATCGTTCTTCACAAGGACACGTTGCTTGCACCAGCCTATCATGGACAGTTAGAGGTTTCGACCGTTCAGACCCACACGGAAGTCCGCACACAATCTTCGAAGGTCTTCCAAAGAACTGTTTCAACAGTCTCGGCAGCCGAGCCGAAACGAGCGGTCAAGGGCACTGTCATTCTTCCCCACAATCAGGCATTGCCCACAATCGTCCAACTCCAGTTTCCACGCAAATCCTCCCCTCACGCTTTTTCAGATTCCTCGGCGCCGCTCCGCGCCCGCGGCCTTAGAGGCGGCCGGCGCCGCGCTGGCAGCGGTTCGTGAGGTCCGCGCGCGGGGCGAGGCCGGAGTTTTTGTCCTGACTCCTTCTGACGAGAGGGCATCTCAAGCAGAGGGATTCCACGATTCCTTTTTTTTGAGTAGGTGTACACTTCTATCCTGCAATTTGCCTTTGTTCATTAGATAGCCACATCAGGCTACGAATGCGGAAGAATGCAGACCCTTGCAACGTTTTGCTAAAGAGCCAGGCGAAGGCTCGAAGCGCCTCGACTCCTTCGCTGCGCTCGGGAAGCGCTCTGAGAGGCAGGGCGAAAGGGAGGCTGTAGGGTTCTCGGATGCTTTTGGGGTGTTTGGGTTCTGAGGTTGTTGCAGGTACTTGTGGGGGCTGGGCAGTGCTGCATGGCTTTAGAGATGGAAGATTCGCAGAACCCTACTCTTCGGTTTGGCCATGACATGACTGACACGGCTGCCACACTGTGTCGAGTGTCGAGAAATTGTATGACGATGCGCGCATGGACAACAGTTTCCGCGTCTCCGTCTCTCGTTCTCTTTCTTGCGCATCTGGCGCCTTGTTTCTATCACGCTACGACCGCTGCGCTCTGCAGGCTCTCCGAGCAAGCGCGGTGGCTCGAAGCGCAGCCCCAGCAAGAGTGCCTTGGACTGCAGGGGTGGCACAGCGTTGTGAGCCGAAGCCAACAGAGACACTCAGAATCATACCCGCCGGGCTCACAAAGCATTTGTGAGTTTTTCACTTTCGTGGAGTTTTTTTGGCTACGTAACACTTTCGGCGCCCAGCAATTTTTTCCACTACCCTCCCAACCTTCTCGGCTTGTCTTGAGCCAGCCACGCACCCTGACTGAGCAAGTTTAGGTTCTGGCGCTGTTTCGGGTGATGTCTGCTCCCGACAGTCCGCCAGCCAGGCCAGCGGCCGTTCCGCAGTTTCAAAGGGGGGGGGGGGACCTCGGAACACACGAAGTACACACTGCATGGCTGCATGGACAACAACACGGATTGTCTTCAGGCCGTACATCCATAAAGCAATCAAGCTTCCCTGCCTCGACCTTCGCCCAGCGGTTGTCGGGACTAATGGAAGAATCGAGAGAGCCCTCAACTTCCACAACAACGGCGGCGTATTGCTTGTGCAGGAGAAGGTGCTTCGAGCTCTCGTGCCATGTGTTGCAATGAGCTTCGCTGACCATGTTTGTTTGCCCATAAGCCTGGAGGTGAGAGAGGGCTGTAAGCAGTGCAAGCAGCGCAAGCAGCGCAAGCAGTGCAAGCAGTGCAAGCAGTGCAAGCGGTCAGTGTGAGGCTGGTCCACGAATCTCGGTGGTTAAGAATAGAAACCTTAAATCAGTCCCACATCCCAAACAACTTGTACACAGCCGAGCTCCGGGTGTTTGGGGAGGGGGGCGCTGCTTGCTCCGAGCGCCGGGGGAGAGGAGCCCCTGCTGTATTGTGTGCAATTGCTACATGGATGCCTGGGGAAGGCTACTGCTGCGGACACAAAAATGCACTGTCTCTCAAACATTTCTCTTCAGCACCATGATCCGTCGGCTCTAGAGGGATAGGTTGAGAGTTGACACATGTACTGGAGGGGTTTCAGGTTTTAAGAAATGTAAAGGTCATTCGAACCATCTGTGCAGTAGCCCAATGTGCGTGCGATACCCAGAGGTGCAGAACTTTACCTCAGAGCAGTCGGTCCACGATGTTGCTGTCAACCTCTTGGGCGACTTCGCAGCAACACAGTCTGCTCAATATGCTGGCTTCTTGCTCCAAGAAGGGTGTTCCATCCGGCAACTCCTGAATCGTAGCTTTGAAGCTTTCTGTCATGTGGTTGCGTTGAGCTGGAGCTCTCAGATAAAGCGCTCAGTGGCAAATGATTGAAGGCTTGCGTTGGCTCACACATTGGTTCGCACGTTTGGTCGCATCCGAACCCCTAGGTCAGATCCACTCTCAGGAAGGGGCTCTCGCCTTCACGCGAGAGAGCATCCTTCAGGCACCTCCTTCGACACTATTGAATCACCATTGTAGATACTCCTGCTCAGCTGTAGGAGAGTGCCTTTTGCTATGTAAGCGAGGGAGTACCTCGCGGAGACCGCTCGCGACTCTTGACACAGTGCTGGTCTACATTTTTTGTGTTATCGTTTCGTAGTTATTGCTATAAGGCAGTTACTGCATCAACACCCGGCGAAGGCTGTGGATGGTAGTGGGACACTTTTGAAAATGGAGCCTCCTAATTGCTCGCCTACTTTCCAGTGACAATGCACACGTCATTCAGGAAATTTCCGATCCTGGGCACTTTTGCGCTAGGGACATGAGAAGTGCAGAGCTTCTGCACCAACAGGCAGTGGTTGCTTCAGAGGCTTCTCTGCCGAAGCCCCAGCAACAATTTCAATGGCTTCTTCAAAGGCCAGATACCATCTGGATTTGCCCATCTTCATTCACTTCCCCGAAGGCGACTACATAGCTTCAAATCCTGAATGCTGCTGCGCAATGGCTCAAGCTGTGATCGACTCGCACGGTATGTGCCGTTAGAGGTGGAAGTCTCATGAACAGCTTCGTCTTCAACCAAAGAGCCATGCAGACATGCTTTACCTTCAGGCTTGGGGCTTCATGCCGCAAGGGGAAGAAGGGCATCTATTTGGGTGATCAGATGTAGACAAATAGCTTGACACTTCTGCCCAGAAGCATTCAGAGCTAGACTTTTGTGACAATTTGTGAGCCAACATTGCTTAGAACTCCGGCGCTCGGAGTTGCCATGAGGGCCTCCATCCTTGCCACTTGGCTATGGTGCACTGCCTCGGCGGTGCACGTGGCATTCGTGGCACCTCCATTCTCCCACTACGCGCCGCGCGGGCAGAGTTTAGAAAACGTACCTGCCCTTTTCTTCCGAAGACCTCACCTTCCCCCTACTGCGTCAGTGTCCTTCCTCAGAGTCCTCATTTCCTCTCAAAGAAAAACTCAACCAAAATCCCGAATCCGTACACCATCCTCATTGCTGGAGGGAGGCATCAGGAGCCAGGGCCTTTTCCAGCTCAGGCCAATGCTGCCGATTGCCCACGGTCTCCTAGATGAAGGCCATTCGGTAAGCTTCCTGGCCCACGACGAAACGGTCAAAAAGATCAAGAGCCTGGGCCGCGAGACTCACACAGCGATGCAGGTAGAGTTCCAGTCCTGTACAGGGGGGAGCCCACCAAGCAAGGGTCCGAGGGAGGTCCCAGAGAGGTCCAGGGCGGGGGGGTGTGGACAGCAAATTGAGAGGGGGAAGGAGACCAGATCGGCGAATGTCAGCACGAATTCCAGCACAAGTAAACGCAGAAAGGTCGCCCAGCTCAGGATGTTGGTGCCGCAGGCCACTTTGGTGGACATCGGCTCCTCCGGGTTTGACCGGGAGAAGGGAGCGCCAGTGCAGATGCTCTGCTGCAGATTTGTTCCTGAGTTGGGCGAGTGCGTAAGCGAGAACAGCCTAAACCTTTCAGCCCTATGCCCTGCCAGGGAGGCCCTGCAGACTGTGTCGTACGGGGTGGCGCAATTCCTCTCGTCCCTCACCATGCCGCTGTTGGGCAGCCTGCTCGGAGGTGACAAGGGAGGGCTGCGACTGCAACATGCATATTTTGAGAAGCACAAGTGGAGATGGCACTGTGCTCACAATGACATGTCTTCAAATGTCTTCACATGTTTTCGTTTGTGTTCACAGATGTTTCGCAGCTCTGGGTTCATCCCGAATGAAGAGGAGGATAAAGAAGGCTAAGATCCCTGAAGGCTCCATGGCGCTGACGCTGAAGCCACACCTGATGGAGTCTTGGCGCGTCTGAGAAGCAGTGGTCTTTGAACGTGAACATGCTCGAGCCACAGCTTTATTTGAGGAGATGAGGCCTGACGTGCTCTGCGTGTCCTTCATTTATCCTGCCCACTACGCCTTGGGGGAGGTGCGGGGAGGGACGACGGATTCAGGGCCGGGCCGGAGCACTCAAACTGCCCTTGAACTCTGATTTCAGCCTTGCAGCTGTGAGTGCCGGCAGCGTCGTACTCTTGAGAACTTCAGTTTCGAAGCCCCTCTCCAGGCATTGGGCATACCGGTCGTGGGCATCGGTTGGGGCACACCGAGCTGGCTAACTTCCCAGACACTGGGCATTAGCTTGCCGAGCTCTGAATTGTTTGAGCTTCAGCTCTCAGCCCTCAGCCCTGGCCTCAGCCTGGCCTGTTTCAGATATTTCACCTAGGATCGACCTGCCCTGGGCCACCGAACCCAACGTGGGGTCCATCCGCTCGCGCCAGGCTGCGGGGTCTCAAAGCTGGCCCAAGAAGCCCCCACAAAACCACCCAATCATCATCTTGTACACCTAACCCCCCTCTTCAGGCACAGCAAATGCGGCTCAAGAGTTCCCCACCACAAATCTGCTGTAGCCACAATCTCGACTGACAAGTGGATAGAGCCGTTCGCTCTTCCCAGGAGCTCTATGATAGCCCTCTGCTGTTGCTGGAGAACACCATGGTACGCATCTTCGGTTTTTTTGCCTTGCGCACCTGGGCAGCATCATCACTGCGTCTAAGGCATGCTACTGCAGCTACTGCAATCCTGGCAATTCAAACTGCAGCTCTGACATGGAATCTGATTTGATCACAAATGTCCCAGACAACAACACCGCGGGCTTGTACACATGGTTTAAAGGTGCAAATGCGAAACGTGCTTTGAGGATAGGAACTGCAGTTCCAGCGTTGATTTCTTGCCTTTGGTTGGCTTCAGCTGGGACTTTGGCGTGGTTGTTGCCGCTGTGGCTTGTTTTCACAAAAGGAGGTACCTGTGAAGGCGGAGACGTGAAACTCCCTAACACACAAACTAGACCCCACCCCCTTAAAGCGCTTTCAGCCCTATAGGCCTCGACTCCGAAAGTCTCACCGGATCGCCCTCTCAAGCTGTCAAGTAAACCTGAAAACCAAACCCCTCAGCCAGCCTTCAGCCCCTAAGCCCTGAACCAACCTTCTTGGCAGCTTTCATCCGCGAGCGCGCTCGCAATGCTTCACGTCGACTGCTCTGAGTGCAAAACTGCCAAGAGTTGAGGGCAAAAGTGCCGAAAGGGGATGAGCTGTTGGATTGGATCGGGGTGAGCCGCATCCACGTGGGTTCGTGGCAGTCGCGCCAGAATGAAAAAGACAGCACTTGAGCTCCAGGCATCGCCAGCGTCCTCAACATGCACCCCGGCAAGAAACTCTCAGCTCACTTTAGCCCTTCTCCTCCTTGTTACCTCTCTCAAAAACCTTCCACTTGCACTAAGGCTTCACTAAGGGGTAGCCCAGGTACTTGCGCTACCGCCTCGGGCATCCTCGGCCCTTGGAGGCAGGGGCACAAGACGCGCCTAGACCTCCGAATGCATTGAGCAATCACACCACTTCGCGCTGGGTTCCCGGTCCTTTCTTAGAGTGAGCGGGGAAGAAATGTGGGGCAAGACCCTCCAAATCTTGCTCGGCCTCCAGGGTTTGGGGAGTTCATCGCCCGACAGCCGTCCGACAGCTGTAGTCACTGCGGTCAAGAGCTCTGTCGGGGCAAGACCTGTACGTCAGCTGCCGTGCAAAAGCACTCGGAAGATATGTCCTTTCTTCGGCCGCATGGTGTATTGCACATCTCAGTAACATGTTGCTTGCCTCGCCTCCGCGTTGCACCAGATTGAAGCGCCTCGCTGAGAGGTGTGGGAGTTTGACACCGTCCTACAGCACCCAGCCATCATCAGCACCCTTCCAGAGTCTGGGCGGCTGTCTCGAAGGTTTTGATAGCGCCACCGGCGCCACCTCTGAAGGACCTCATGAGTCTAAGCTTTATTGCGATGAACCCCAGCCCAGGAACTGACCACAGGCATGCCGACTGCCTGGAGCCCATACACGCTTCTCGGCAAAACTATGTCTCTGTGTGCTCGAAAGAGCTTACCAGGTCATCCCCCCATCCATGAAAGCAGCTGGCCCTATCCCAAGTTCAAAGCTCACACCCGAGTGCTTGTGAAGGTTCACTGTCGGCATCCTGGACCACCCTGCGCTCGCGGGGAGTGGCATGATGAAGAGTGATGACCAGGACGTGGAAGCTGTCGATGTGCATACCTGTACAGAAGCCCTGCACTCCGATTCTCATGGTCTTCAGACTTCGTTATGGGGGGGGGGGCGATTGTCTTGCAGAGTTCGAGTTCAGAGATCACATTCATGCTTAGGGTCCATGAGCGAGAACGGTCAGGGCAACAGTTTGGCCAGCCACCTGAATGCCTTAAGCTCGAAGGTTTGATTGCCTCACCTCTTGCCAGGAAAGGGTCATGGCCTGGCTCGATGAGCAGCAAAAGGCCTCAAGAGAGGTTCTCTATGTGGCGTTTGGCTCCGAGGCAGATCGACATCTTGGCATTGCACTTTGTGCATTGTCTCTGTTTTGTGTTATGCTTCTTTTGGTTCGTCATCTTTGGTGTGCCTCCGTCGAAGTGTTCCCCTCCCACAAGGTCCGCGTGTCAAAGACGCACGCGGTGCTGCTGGCGGAGACATTTAAAGCAGGCGGCTTCACTGTTCTCTGGGCTTCCAAAGTGAAGCCAGATGTGGCCCTCCCGGACAGCGTACTGGTGACGAGATTTGCACCTCAGCGTGCAGTCCTTGCCCATCCGGCTGTCTTCGGCTTTTTGTCACACGGTGGCATGAACAGTGTGAACGAAGCCCTAGCCTTCGGCAAGCCCTTGGCCATCATGCCCTTCTTCGGGGATCAGATGATGGTTGCTGTGGTGCACAGAGAGCTTGGGGTTGCCGTCGTCTTGGACAAGCTTTCCGCCACTCCAGAGGATTTTGTTGCAGCCATCCGCAAGATTGCGACGGAGCCCTTCCGCCGACGATCGTGGGAAATTAAAGAGCTGAACGATCAGCGCCGTGACATGTCTAGGGCAGTGCAGGTCATCGTCAACCAGGCGACAGGAAAGTTCCACTTGCATATACCGCCGTGCCCCAGCCTGTGGATCCGGTTGATGCCACTTTTCATCGGACTGATCTTTTGGGCGGTGTACTGCGACCTGTGCTGCTGTATCAGAGTGCATGTACACAAACCATGGTGGTGCTGCTGCTGTCGGGGGAGGGCTTTGCCCCCCAAACCGGCTGGAAGCAAGAAGAATCAGTAGGTTCAATAGATCGATTGCTAATTTGATGTTTGGCCGATATGGCCGACTGCCCATGTCAAGACGGCTGCGACAGCTTTAGTGTAGCTACACGCTTCAGGCGGTTGATTGATTGCACAGATCCACTGAAAACAAGACTTGCGAGAGCCGAAACATGCCAACGCGCATCCAGCTTACGCCAACACCGGTATGAGATATGCTTCTGATCTCAACTTGACCTACCTTTGCTTGCTGCTCCCTGCTGCAAAGGCTGCCAGCTGGGAGCAAAGTGGACACTCCGACGTGGACTGGTGCCCCGACGTCACGGAGCTTGCGATCGTTAGCAAGTTGAAGCGTGGCAAGCTGGGGCATGGCATTTCGTAAAGTGCGGTGTGTGTCGCAAGACAGAATCTGTGCAGCACAGGTGGACTGGTTGATTCCTCAGACGAGGCAGAGAGGGCGAGAGCGCTGCATCTGCGATTGCGGTCAGCGGTAAGGGCATTGCTCGTAGCTGGAGAGCCAACTTTCCCTACATGACTCTTGCACACTTCAGTGATGTCCTACATGTCATTCGAATAGTCGTCAGGGTAGGCATCCCTACTTAGTGCCTCTTTGCACCGTTGCACCCCTTTCAGTCTTGCCTCAGCCTTTCGCAGAACCCTTCGTCGGCGCTGCTGCTTCCAAATCTGCTGCCCGTTCGCAGCCCTGCTGGTCTGCAGCGCAAGCAGCCCGACATGAACCAAAGGCACAACCGGGCTCTGCGTCAGCCGGACGTACTTCAGACATTGTGCCACGTTGAGGTTAAACGCGCTTCCTGCCAACTCCCTGCGAATGAAGCCCCCCCGCCCACCGCCCTTCACGGCAGCCCAGTACACGCTGCCAGTATAGTAAACTCGAGACTTTGAGCATCTCAGCATCCCTGAACTGGTCGACAGTAGAGTTCGCAGCAAGGTGCTCCTCAAGGTCGAAGCAGGCATCAGGCCTGTCCGAAGGGTTATTGTTTAAGGTTCTGAGGCATAAGTGCTACGAAAGGTGCAAGTGGTTTAAGGTAGGGGACTTAGGGTCTGGATGTTCAGGGTCTTGGCGTTTACAAGAAAGATTGGTCCAGGGTTGACGGTTCAAGACTTGGCATGCACCCAACCTTGGTCTATCCTGCAAAGTTCATATCTTGATCGTTGGGGAATCTTTTTGCCGGTCGAGCGTGCCCCCTGAAACAGGTTTTGGGGCAAGTGTGTCGCCCTGGGACCCGGAGCCTCCACGAAGGAGTGGTTCCAAAGCCTCAGTGGGTGAGGCGCGGTTGTGGCTACTTTGACCCGGCGTTGAGCGGAGCTGTCTGGGTACGGTTGAATAGCTGTGCCTTCGCATAGAGAGACACATCACATGTAACGCTCATCAGCCCAAGTTCAGCCCACATGATGCCTTTCAACACATCGGACATCGGAAAGCTCACCCATACCCTCACAACGGAGACCGGAGTTCGGAGTGTTTTGTTTCGACAATTGGCTCTTTGCGAAAGGGTTCTTTGAAGCAGGACCCGAAAGGCCCCTTATGACCCCTTATGGCCATTTGGTCCGCAGGCCGGGACGTCAACCTTCAGCTCCAAGCCCCAAATCTTCGTCTCCGCGGTTCAGCTTCTTGGACTTAGGGCACGTGCACCACTGCTCTTGGGTTCCCCTACTGCCCCCCTCTATACTACCCCCCCCCCCCCCCTTAAGTTCCCACCTTAAATGACCCTAATTAAGCTTAAGGTATCCCTGAATAGCCTTAATTGTGGGGGAATCTAGGGGGGTAGTATAGAGGTGGGTAGTAGCTGAACCCATGAACTGCAGTAGTTGGGTAGGGGCATTCAGTTCTGTTTACGTCCCTTCCGTTAATGGCTTTTCGTAGGTCTGAGCCTTTGATTAGGCGGGCTTGGGATGCCTCCTCGCGGACAGCCAAACTGCAAGTCATGTATACCACAAGTCCTCACCCCCACACACAAAAAGTTCTCGGTCATTCCTTAAAACCTGCAGTCCTCCGATGTGCTGGTGCCCTCAAAAAAGGGGACGTATGGTAACAGGGTGCCAAAAAGGGCCCACCGGACCGACTGATCTGTTTAAACAGTCATGTCGAAACAGGATGCTCGTATCACGGAGCACTCTCCACTTCCATGAAGTGGCCGGACAGTTCCTTGGTCGGAGCGTGTTCCTTTGGGGGATTTGTGGATTCAGAACAGTGAAATTCCTACTCGGGCAGCTTCTTCTCATGGTGACAGCTCGTGCTAGATGGTTCTGCCACCTCCCTCTCGAGTCTGGCAATGTAGTACTACTGTAGCAGCAAGATGCGTGGCTGGCAGATGCCCTGCACCAGTTGCTGTAGGCACACTGACTCCTGGTGCCACCTGCGATGCCACTTAGGATCCTCTTCCGACACCGACGCAGCTCCGTGATTCAGGAGGGAAAGCTGGGGATTTAACTTTGAAGAACCAGGGTCTTCACTTTTTTTGATTCGTTTATGTTACATCAGGGGGCCCAAGGTGTTGCTCATTCGATTGAACTGCCCAGCTTCCTTCCCAGTACGTCCCAGGAGCGCAAAGACTTTCGCAAGGTAGCGGAGGACCTTTCGTGGGTCTTCCGCCAGTCGTCCAGTCGCCCAGCTGAAGATCTCAGAGGAGCAGTATCATCTGCACCCTCACAGCCCCACTTGACGTCGACATGTCGCCAAGGCGACACAGAAAGCGAACAGAAGGAGGAGGGCCAAAGAAAACGCTGGGTGGACGCTGTCTTCGAGCGACCTGCCTGCAAACGTCCAAGAACTTCACCTGTCGTCACTGGAGTCACTGCCGCTCCTAAACCCTCACGGATCTCAACTCCAGAGTCTCATGCTTCTGCATCTGCAGCTTATTCAGCTTCTGGCATGCTCTGAAATCTGAAAGTCTGTGGCGCTTGTGGAGTCCCTGGTAGTGGCTATGACACATGAGAGGCTCCTGAGACCATGAGGCTCGTATGTGCCGGCTTTCCCGGTCTTGTGCCACGTAAAATTGGCAAAAAACCTGTAAAAGCGGGGCGTCTTTTTGTGCTGCTTGCTTGTGCCGCTCAGGCATATGTGCGTCAAAGGTGAGTTTCGGTTCAGAGAATGGCAGAAAGTTGTGGGAGGCTCAGTTTCTTCGGCCACTGGCCTTCCCCAGGTAGTGAGCTACTGAACATCACCGTGAACCCGAATGCGAGTTTACGAAAATAGGGGACCCCTAACATAGACCCTCTAATAGCAATATTCCCTTATAATATGGGCCCCAAAAAGGACCCCAATAATAATAAGAACCCTAGTAAGGTACCCCTCCCGAATGAGTCCAAGAGCTGAGGTACAGCTGATCCAGAGGAACCCCATCCTCAAGAGCCGTGTTCGCCTCTCCGATGCAGACCGTCTCTTCTACAACATCACCCACCGGGACACCGAGGACGGGCCACGATGCAACAACCCGCAACAAACCCGTAACAACCCTCAGCAACCCTCAGCAACCCTCAGCAACCCTCAACCCTAAACATCCCCTCGGCCCTAGAGAGTTAAGGCCTACAGACACCCCTCAACCCCAAAACAACCCCAGGCCCCAAATCCTGAGCCCCTAAGTCTTCAAAAAGAGTCCGGGAGCCAGGCCAGGAATTCGCTGACCTCGGCCCGTGAGTTCCGCGAGCTGCTGATGCACCGCGGCAAAGAGAGGGCGTGACCTCCTCATGGATGTTCATGGGGCTTAGGGTCCTTAGGGTCTCAAGGCTTTCTACGGCGTATGGCGCCATTCAGGGGGCTTGTTGAGAATTTAGGGGCTTGAGAAGTGCATGCTGGGCTGCGGAGTGTGCTCTGTGCTATCGGAGATCAGCCAGAGGCAAAGAGCAGGCAAGGAGGTAGGCTACGCGCCTACGACAGCAACCTAACGAGGCTTCCAAGCGTCAAGAATCACTTCGCGCAAGGTGCTTGGCGGAGGCTTGCGAGATCCATCCAGCTGCTGGGCTCAAGTCTTCGGAGCTTTCAGAGCTCAGAGGCTGAATTACGCAGAGCTTCAGGGCGTCAAAGGCTTCCAGCAGTGAGCCATCAGATTTCCAGCCCCCGAACCGAGGGCGTCATGTTCTACGCCGTTGGCTGCCCATGCCCCAGCTCATTGTGTGCGCTTCAGATCTTTGCGCAAGGGAGGCTTTGAGACCTTAAATCAAGCAGTCCCAGCCAAGAAAGCGCTACGTAGGGTTACTTCTCACGAAAGCTAGCGGAGTGCTTGAGTTTTGTAGTGCTTAAGCAGGTAGGGTCGGACAAGGTATCATCATGGGTCGGACAAGGTGTGGAAAGCTCAAGAAGGTGTGGAGAGCTACGAGCTAGTGATTGTGTCATAGGATGAGGGGGGTCAAGATTAAACGGTTCACCACCATCTCCATCCTTATTGATGCTTTCAAGAGAACCTGGCCTTTTGGGAGGGGGTCGAGGGGAGCGGGAATCCATATTGGTTTGTTCACTGGTTCAGGAGTTTGGGAGTTCAGGTTTTTTTTTTTCAGCATTTCGGGTTGAGGGGTTTAGGAGCTTAGGGCTTTCAGGTTTTGTGCTTTACGGGTTTGGGGGAAGGGGTTTGGGGCACAGGGGATTGGGAGTTTGAGGTTGGGAGCTAGGGTTTTAGCTCAAGTGCCACGCACTTGAGCTAGGTTTCGTTGTCCTCGGCTAGCCCCTCAAGTTTATTCTATGTATTGGTGTATTTTGCTTATATGTAGCACGCAGCCCAATGCTATACACCAAGAACACGACATGAACGCTTTGTCTGCTCAGGTCACGATCGCTCGTTGGCGGAGGCAGCACTTGACGCAAGGGTGACATGCTAAGACGGCTGCCTGCCCAAACAATTTTGTCTCTCACTGCTTCTCTGCAGAGACTCAGGGCCTCAACTAATTGGCAGCATCCAGTCCTATTCAGTGCGCCCTCCTGCAGTGAACTACGTGGACAGGGAGGCTCGGGCCACAGGAGTTCTGAGTCTCCCCGCGTCCTTGCATGAGATTGGTCGTGGAAGGCCCCCCCCCCCCCAAACCCAAAGCCCCATTCCTGGGCATGAGTTCTCTTGACATTCAACGTCAATGTAACGCCCACACCGCCGGAGTGGTAGTGGCGCCGTCTATCCCCACCCCCCCACCCCCCCCTCCCCCAAACCTAATCCCAGAGCCCTCCATACACAGGGGGGGGCCGGGCCCTGACTACGGAAACTTGTACCCTGATTTGGAGCCAACCGTTTCAGGAAGCCAGGCCAGCGTGCTTCAGGGTTTCACGGTAGGATTTATACGGTTTAGAGTTTGGGTGTGTGGCTTTAGGGTGTAGGGTTCCAGGTGCAAACGTTAGGGGTTCAGGGAATGGGGAACTCACCGCCGGATGCCGAGGATGCCGTTCTTGGCAAGAAGTTCATGAATTAGGTGCCCAGCAGCCAGGCAAACCTTGCGGCTCCCTTTTTCTCAGAATAGGCCGTCTCGTCTTCCAGTCTGCGCCGGTGTCCCGAACCCTAGCATCTGGCAAAGGCACCCAACACCCCTCGCAGCGAACACATGGGACCCAGGACTAGATGGAAACTCTTGTACCTTCATATAGCCAGAGGTAAGCAAACCTGTGTCAACAATGGTTGCTCTCTCGTCCAGTTTTCCCCAACGAAGTACCTCTTTCGACAATTGCGCGCTCGGGGGTGGGTCTCAAACTTCTGTGTGAGTTTGACCCGCCTTCATGGCTTGCCCGCGAGGGATGAGCTCCACCACCTCTGTACAGTCTACATCATTTTATTGAAGTTTTTCTGTACAGCCCATGCTGGGGACTGAGAAGGCAAAATCCGAGACTAGCTGGGGTCTGTGACTTGCTGATGATGGTTTGTTGGCTCTGCGATTTCGTTGGACACTGCTGCGCTTGAAGCAGGGCGCGCAGGGGTCCTCATACTCACCTCAGGAAACCCAGACGTGGCAACGTAGTCCTGGCAGGTCAAAGATGATCAGCCACTTTCACGATTCCTGTGGTCCAGCAGCAGATCAGCGTCCCCCTCGTTACTGTCTTGGCTCTCTTGGGGTAGATGTGCTGTTGCTCGGCCTTTTTTCAGTCCAGCTTGTCAACTTGGAAGACGGCTGGTTGGGACATCTCGGCTTCAAACGGTCGACCTCCCGAAGCTGGGGAGCTCGCACTTGTGTGCTGAGATCACGGCAATAGCTGGCCGCAGCAGCTCGGGCTGGCAGCACAAAGAGAAGGGAAAAGGGGATCAGAAGTCCCGGCCTGTGCAGAGCCTCACTGCTATCGAAGGTCATGCACATGACTGCTACATGCCCAAAGCTCCAAGGCATGCTTGTTGCAAGTATCAGAAGATGCCCAAACTGCACCCAGTTGATGTGGGGCTTTCCGAAATTAGGGGTACCTTATTGGATTGGGTTCTGAGAAGGGAATCCTACTATTTGGGGTCTTTTTCAGGGTCCCTTATTTCGTAACCCCCATGTGGCACCGGAGGCCTGACTGGCAGCATTGGGATGGGCAAGAGCACGGTGACGAACTGGCTTCGGGAGCGAAGTTTCGTGATTGGATCCGGATGTCGTGCCAGCTTGCATGGAGCACTGTCGCATGCCGCCAAACTTTGATTCAAAATCTGCAACACATGTGCATCATGCGACACAGGAAGCTGCATGTGCCCGAGCAAGGAGATGAAGATTCCCGTGGACGATGCTGATGCCACAGTTCACCGACTGTACGCGTTGGATTCCCAGCACGTTTGATCAACCCAAAGAGGTAAGACAGGACCGGCTGTATCTGCGGATGCAAGGGTTCTTCAATGCGAGTGCCAGCCTCTCACTTGTAGGCTCATGAGCAGATACCCATGCTTAGCCGCAAACCCTATAAGCCTTTCTGAAGGCTCCCGGTAATTAGTCATACGGGGGTTATCTGTAGAATGATTTTGTTTCATTCCTGACCAGGGCACACCGCCTATGGCTACTGATGAACCTTCAAGTGGAGTTTCTCAACATCAGGGGACCCTTTTTCTACCCCCAAATGAGAGTCGTCGAGCCCCGCCTCAAGAAGGACTCCCTTACCATTTTGGGACCCTGTTGCCCCAGAGTGGCAAGGCCCGGGGGTCAGGCCGTCCTGCCCATCCAGAAGGCAGGATTTCTGGCATCATTTAGGGTTGAGGGTTGAGGGTTTAGGGTTTAGGGTTTAGGGAGACCCATGTCGGTTTTTTGGTTTACAGGGTTTTTCAACAACTTGACCACACTTGATCAAAATCACATATGTCATCGCAACTGACGAGCGGCCCTGAAAAACATTGCGACTGGTACTGGTGCTGCTTTACGTGTCTCTGTGGGCTTCGTTTCTTGCAGCTTCCCTGTGGCTCGCGAGGCTTTCGGTGACGGAGTCTTGGCCCAGGCCAGATCGCTTCATCTTCCATCCGGGCCATTCTCTAGCTGCTCCCCAAAACCAAGCCCTGAAGGCTAGGACTCCACAAGCCCCACAAGCATCCCAAACCCAAATTCCGTACATCCTCGCCCCTGAATCAGGACGGTAGCATCGACCGCAAGGCCCTTTCCAAGCTGGTGGTGGGAGAGGACATCTGGCTTGAGATTGGCTATGAAATCCGAACTGAAGCAACGGAGGGCTATTACAGGGATTCATGTCGTGTACTTCGGGCCAAATTTGGAGTTCGCCAACACGCCTCACTTGTTTTATTGTCCCGCCTCCACACAATTTACCCGCTTGCTGCAGTGAGACAAGTGGGGCACGGGCAAGTGGGGCAAGTGGCTGACAAAATGCCCGATTTGCAAGACCTCCGCCGAAAATTGTCCGACTTGCTGCACATCCTCCTTGTCAACGGAAGTTTCGCTCACAGTGTGAGGCAGGGGCAAGTTTTGGCAATTTTGGCTACTTGCGCTGCGCATGCAGGAGAACAAAGAGAAGCTGCAAAAGCTGGAGGTCGTCCAACTTGCAGAACGTTTGGCTTCGGGCAGTTGCATTCAACTTCGGGTCGTAAACAGATGGCCGTGAGCTGTATGCAGGGTGTCTACCACCAATATCAGACGCTTTCAGGGACCACCAGACAACGGCACTACAATTTCAAAGGTTGTGACCACGCTCATTTGCCATTCTTTTGCCAGGCTATCGTCCATCCCCTCGTAGAGGCTGCGCGCGATGCCTTCATCGCCGAGGCATCTCGGCAGTCGGAGGTGCGATTCCGCCGTTCAAAAGGTTGAAATATGTTGAAATCATTGAAAGGTTTGGGAGTAGAACCATATAGAGGTTGCCAGGAAGACATCGGATGTGAGCTGGAGCTGAGACACGCGCCAAGTTCTAAGCCGAAGTTGTGTTCTTGTCCGCCTTTGCGTGCCTCAGCCGCTTTGCATCCTGGACATTCCGCTGCTCTTCGAGAAGCAGCTGGACACCATGTGTGGGTTGCAGGTATCGGGGTATGATCTCGACAAAGTATGTGCCATGCTGACAGTAAGAGGCCGGAGAGATTGAGAAGTTCCCAATTCTAGCCTGGGCAGAGTGCTGTGTGCATTTCTTCCAGTACTGCACAAGTTCCCGAGCCTGATGGCGGATCTGAAGGATCAAAGAAGGGATGTGGCTTGTTTCAGTATAGACTTTTTGATTCAGGAGCAACATTGCGACTTGGTCGTGGTCGTTAGCGCACCAGCTGAACAACAGCCAGAGACTCACGGCGAGCGATGTGGGTCGCACCGACTTGACGAAGAGAGAGAGAGAGAGAGGACCGTCAATAAAAGCACGTATGGTAGGCAAGCCCAACGAAGCCCAAGGACTCTTTTGCTGTAAGCCCAGCTGCGCTGCCAGTCATTGGGCCGTCCAGGGCTTTTCCTCCTTCATGTCAAACCATAGTTCCACGGGAGCCACCATCGCAAAGGCGTGCGCGCGTGCTGGCACGGAAAGACATGGACCCTGAGAAGTTTACGGCGATTCTGGCCAAGCAGGCGCCGAAGCAGGTGTAGGCTGACCTTTAAACACAAAGTTTCACATGGTTGGGAGGCGTGCAAGTGCCTGCGTGACATCCAGCAAAGTAGCGCCGTGCAAGGCTGTGAGGAACACAAGACACGTCAGAGCACTATCCGAAGACCCACCTAACTCGCACCCGCATAAGACCTGCCAGACATGAGGCTTTGATTGAGTGGGAAATTGCAGGTCCCGGATGTTGAGAAGCGAGCGCTGTCCGACCGCATCGTAGATACTGGGCTCACCCTGGAAGAGCGCCAAGGGATGCCGGGGCTTTAAGTGGGCTGGACTGTTGGAAAAGTCATGAGCTGGGAAAGGAGGAGCAAGGTTCGGTTTTGGGATGTGGGCTCTTGAGAGCTGAGGTATGCATACCTGAGCCTTAGTTAACTTGTGCCAGGAGACCAAGATGCAGGTGGTGGCGTTCGTCGAGGAGTGCCCGGCCCTTATCGTTCTACCAGTCGGAAGCTTCGAAAATGCAAGGAAGGTACCCTGATTGTGCGTCGGGTACCAAAACTTCATGTGGTGATTGTCGAAAATCAGGCTCCCTTTTGGGGGTGCCCTGGCCTCTGAGTGCCTTTCAACGGGTACCCTAATGTAGAACACCCACACCCTCAACATTTTTTCTGAGAATCCTTCTGCAAAGCAGCCGGCACGGATGAGCGATCAAAATCTGATGTGCTGGGTATCCCCGAGGCCGTCGGCAGATGGCTCAAGAACGCCAGAATGACAGGACCTTGACGCTTGGTTGCACTTCGGGCGACATTCTCCCAACCTTCGCAGCAGACGCAAAACAAGCTTCGCGTCCCAATGTCAACGCGAAATCATGGAGGGCCCACCACAACTCCCTGACAGAATCGGCTATCAAACTGAAGCCGCAAACTTTTGAAACCGGCCAATCCCAAAACATCCTTGCCCATTCCAACTCTCGCATGCTCGTACATTCTGGTCCAAAGTCAGGCACTGGCTGCTCATCGGTGTCGCCTTGGCCATGGGCGTGTCTGCTGCCGTGGCGCTGCGCCGCTGGAAAGCCTGACCCATGCACCCCTCCCGGCACAAGGCTACGCTGATGTGTGGATAATGGATGATAGAGTGCGGATCGTTTGGACCAGCAGTCTTGCTGTCGCGCCACCCACAAGATGCCAGCTGCTCAAAATTTGTTGAAGGGTTCGTTTCGACCCACTCAATGCTGCCTGCGACTTCCTGTAAGACTTGGGTCGTGGACTGCACGGATGGAAGCTGCCTCCCCAATGCAAACTCGCAATGCCCTTTCGGGGGGTGTTTTTGCCGCCCTCTTCTGACTACGCATGAAGCTTCATGATCAGTTGATGCGCGCATGATCACAAGCCTTGTGGAGCCGCAACGACGCTGCAGCCGATGGCTTCAGCTGAGAGGGCACGGGGTTCGCAACAGCCCAGCCTGAGAATCGCCAGGCCTTGAAAGAGATCTAAGAAAGTGACCTTGTTTTGCCTTGCTGGTCAGAGTGCACCAGGCAATGCAGGCCTCTACGAGCACCCAGAAGCAGCGCGGCGACCCCAGTCTACGCAGGGTCAAAGAGGAGCAGTCGCCTTTAGGAACCTCGGCCGGTAAGTAGATGGGCCATTTTTCTGGGCGATGCAACAACACGCCCCATCTTTGCAGACCGAACTGCTGCGAAGTCGCCGCCCGAAGCCCCTTTGGGCTGAAGAACAAGAGATACTGTCAGACACATGGACATTCCATCCGAAAAAAAACCCTGAAACTTGAGGAGGCCTACCGCTTTTCACAGATCCTGAGTGAGGCCCTAAATGGTGCTGAGGGGCTGAGCCTTCATCTCTCGAACTGAACTGAAGCATTGTACCTCAAACCGACCTAAGAACTTCCTCAACTCCTGACAGCCCAGGTTCTGGAGATCACCTCCCTGACCCCAATCCTAATCAGCCCAAACCCCGCTTAAGCCTTAAGATAAGTCCGGGATCTTCAGCGCCTTTGTTCGCTCCTCATGGCCCGGCTCCGCGGCCTCGTGGTGCTGTTGGCAGCTTTGGCGCCACTCTGTGCCACCTTTGTCGGTGCCCGGGCTAAAGGGGCTGCAAGGGGTGACTTTCGGAGGTCAAGTCGATTGATGGGGTCCTTTTGACCTGTGCTCCATGAGTGCTGCTCGGCGTTGCTTAACGATACAAGGTTTGAAGTGAGACCAGGAAGCTACTCCGAGACGAACTGCCGGCTGAGGCAGTTTCTGGGCTTCGCGAGATTTTCACCCTGGACGGACTTGGAAGGCTGGCTTAGCAACACGTTGCTGTGATATGATCTTCCTCAACCACTGCATTAACCCCCCCCCCGACTCCGCACCCCCCCCACACACACACACACACACATACTCACACATGACACATTACAACGCCCAGCCTTGCATGCGGAATTCAAGTCTGACAGGACGAGCAATTCATGCCATCAAGCATGCTCGTAGGTGGCACTGCGGGCCACTGGCGACCTGGTTGCCGCTGCTGGTGGTGGCAATGCTGCGCAGGCGGTTCGCTTTCCCCCCGTCATGGGTGAAGTTTCGTTGAGGTGAATGTGTGGATGTGACTTCCAGATAAATCGGCCTTCGAAGATCGCGCAGGAAGTGGCTGGCAACAGTCGAACAATAGACACGCACGCCTCAACAAACATGTGCCAAGCTTTCCGAGCCCGCTTGCTTGGGAACTTGGGACCATCAAAAGAAGCAGGACTCGTGCCGGCTCGAGCGGTGCTTGGGCAACGCCCCCTGCTGCACGAGATTGTTAATCGCGACATGCAGGTCACTGAGCTCCTCCAGTCCGGCACTTCGCCAGACACCGCGGATGCCAATGGCCAACGCCCGCTGCCGCGCGGCTCGTAAACCTCAAGTTGTGTGCCACGTAAGACCATGTAAGACTGTGTGGCTCTATGTTCTTCGGACGCAACCTTGCTGTCCTTCCTTACAGGACAGTGATGCTGCTGTCGGGTGCTGTGCTCATGCAGTTCAGGATTGCCGCCGCTGGGCAGGGGCACATCGAAGTCATGGAGCGCTTGCTACTGGGCTGTTAGCATGTTGGGATCCCGGATTGCAACGGGCTTCTTCTTGTGGCCAGGCAAGGAGTGCTTGATTCGGGGCTCAGGTGAATTGGATGTGAGTGGAGGGCCCATGCGTAGCTTGAGCTGCAGGACTTTTAGCTCGTCGGGCAGTGGGTGGCAGCGGTCACTGCGGAATGCTTTTTCGGCATAAAGGGCCTATACAATCATCAAAGCACCCATGGATAGCATGGAGCTCCTACCGCAGTGATTGAAGGACTTAGGTAGTAGCACGTTCCTTTGAGTTGCATTGAGTTAAAAAGGCATCAGATTCTGGCCACTCAAGCGGGTTTGCAAGAGCTTTTGGTCTCGGAATTGGCCGGCCATGCGCGTTTTTGCAATTTTGATGGCGCAAACCCATCTTTTGGGCAGGAAGATGCATCACATTGTGTCAGATTCCACACGCAGGTAACTCAAGGAACCTATGGACCAGTTCTTCGGTTTGCAGTTTTTGTCTTTGATTTGAACAGCCTGAGCAGATACGACTGATCGAGGCTGGCAGCAGGTGCTGACGTAAATGCAGTGAACCAGCAGAAGGCAGCTTGGCATGGCTTGGCCGTGTGTGTGTGTGTGTGTGTGTGTGTGTGTGTGTGTGTGTGTGTGTGTGTGTGTGTGTGTGTGTGTGTGTGTGTGTGTGTGTGTGTGTGTGTGTGTGTTTTGTTTTTTTTTTTTTTTTTTTGGGGGGGGGGGGGGGTAGTCTCAGGAACAAACACGGACTCAGTCTTGACTCCAGCTGGAGCAATGCAAGCATGATGTCCTCCACCTGCTGCTGCAGCCCCAAACCCCAAACCCTAAACCCGAAGCCCTAAACCCTCAGCCCTAAACCCTAAGCCCCAACCCCTGAACGAGCCCCGACATGTTCTGCACAAGTTCTGTTGCTCCCGAAGTCAGGCCACGGCCTTGATCGCGGCAGCCTTTGCCGGCGGTGTGGCGCCCTTGCGAGTGCTCCTAAATGCCGGGGCCGACGTCGAGGCTCCCCGAGATTCCGCGATGTGCTGCAGACAAGTGTAGGATCGCGCTTCAAAATGGTACTTGCAGCGTTTGCATGCCTCACGCCTTGCTGCTTCAGAGTCTTTCGAGCGAGCCAGTGAGCCCCTTTACTTGATGCCAAATGAGCTGTTTACAAACGCGCAAGCGGCTGGGCTTTTTTTTTTCGCATACGTTTCGCATGCGCTTGACTTGGTCCATGCCAATGCGTCCCGCAGACGGCTCTAGACTTGCCAGTCAGTTTTTGATAAAGGGCAGTCTACCCCAAGAACAAAGAAGGCTAAGCCAAGCGAAGTTTTCGTAGACACAGACAAGGTGCCGTTGACATTTCTTCGTGTGGGCTGTGAGCTCTAGGCCCTCCCAAGTACATCAGTTCTACTTCAAACTGTACGCTCATATAGTGGCTTTCGGCCTTTTGAAGCTTTTGGCGCCGCTGTCGCTGGCATTGGTGGATGGACGGCATTGGTAGATTCGTCTTCGGGCTGGCCCATGACCGACACGTTGAAAACTGCAAGACTTGGAGCGACTCCGCAATGCGAGATTTCCTCGAATGCCAGATTGACGTGCCAGGCATGACCGAAGGTGGAATCACAGTGACTGTCTGCTTGATCAGCGGGCGCAGTGAAGTCATCGAGGTGGCACGCAGCGCCCCCATTGATGAGCTGAAGCGCCAGGCACAGCGCAAGCTGGAAGTGCGAAGAGGTACCTTGATACGCGGCCACATCATTCTCGATGGGGACAAGACAGTCGGTGCCGTGAACCTCCAAGATGGTGAGGTGCTTACGTTGAAGACGAGCCCTCCCCGTCTGACATCCAGCCAGGAGGGATTTGGTGCCATTCTAGGCGATGGAACTCTTGTCGCCTGGGGAAAATTTGCTCGCAATGACCGGCTTGCTGTGCGCGGGCGGCTGCGGGAGATCACGGCCGGCGTTTCAGCCTTCGTTGGCCTGCTCCACAACGGAAACATTGTGGCATGGGGGCGCTCCGAGTGCGGTGGGAACTTGGGGAAAGCTAAGCAGGGTTTGCCAGCAAAGTCATGAGCTGTAGACGCAATGGATCCACATGTTCCACCCTCTACTGGTAGCTCTACTGGTAAGACTCTAAGCTGCAAATCACTTCAAATGCACCGGCCAATTCTCAAACCTTGGAGCTCAAAACGACCCCGAAAGCAGCAGCCTCCCTTAGCAGGTGGTGACTGCAGCCACGTCGAGGAGCAGCTGAGGAACGTGAAAAAAGTTCATGCCTCGGCTGGAGCTTTCTGTGCCCTTCGGGAAGATGGATCAGTGGTCACCTGGGGTAAGGAGTCGGCCGGTGGTGACAGCAGCGGTGTCCAAGGCTTGCTGAGAAAGGTGCAGCAGGTCCACACAAACGGCTGTGCCTTCGTGGCGGTCCTGCAGAGCGGTTCCGTGGTCACATGGGGCAACATCCAACGAGGTGGGGACTGCTCCAGTGTGCACACAAAGTTGCGGAACGTTCGCGCACTTCGATGGACCCTGGGGGCTTTTGCAGCTATTTTGGGCAGTGGCTCCGTGGTGACTTGGGGCCACAGGGATTTTGGCGGCGACAGCAGTAGCGTTCAACAAGAGTTGAGGGATGTCAGAGACATCTACTCTTCTGCAGGTGCCTTTGCTGCCGTCCTGAAGGATGGAAGCGTTGTGACCTGGGGTTCTGATGATGAGGGCGGTAACAGCAGTGCCGTGAAGAGCAAGCTACAGAAGGTTCAGGAAATTCGTTCCCTCTCGGCAATTGATGGAAGCGCTATGGCAGCACTCCTGGAAGACGGTTCTGTGGTTACTTGGGGTGGAGAGCAGGTGATGGCGGCGAACAGCGAAGCAGTACAGGCCCAGCTGAAGGATGTACGGGAGATCTATTCTACCCGGGGTGCTTTTGCTGCGGTTCGACACAATGGCTCCGTGGTGACATGGGGCGATCCCCGATATGCCGGCGACAGCACGTCTGTCCAGCAGGACCTCAAAAACGTCCGTGAAATCCAGGCGACAAAACGAGCATTTGCTGCCATCATGGAGGACGGGTCTGTGGTAACGTGGGGCGATCCCGAGTTCGGAGGGGACAGCAGCTCTGTCCGGGCACAGCTCGTAAAGGTTCACGTGATTCACGCCACCGAGAGCGCGTTTGCCGCTCAACTGGAGGATGGAACCATTGTGACTTGGGGAAATCCTGCCACCGGTGGCGATAGCAGGGCCGTTCAAGATGTGCTGCTGAACTGGTAGTGCTGAAAATGGCAGTTGCTTTGGCTCTTTGTTTGAATGTGCGAATCGCGTGCCTGGGTTTTCTTCATCATTTGATCATCGACATGTGGAGGATGTTAGGTTCCAGTTCTATAAGACGATGAGATTTGGCAAGAGACGGCAATTGCGAGCATGGAGAACGCGAGATAGAGGCTTGAGCTCAATTCGGTAGGATTTGTTCTTGGGGCCTATGAACAGGCTGCAACTGCCTCCGGCGCAACACCCCTGGCTGCCGCCGCCGAAGGCCCCGACGTCTGTGATAGGGATTTTGGGCCGCAAGAGATGCGCCTGGAAGTGCTTTTTGCAACATCGGAGTTGATTTTTCCGCCATCCCCCCCTCCCCCACCCCTCCCCCCGCCCCACCACCACCAACACCACCAACACTGTCACCCCCGCCGCCATTTATCATCGCTTACCATCATCACCATGATTATAATCGTGCCTGTCTTCATCCTCATCGTCATCTTCGTTCGGGTCTGGCAGTGCCGGTGCGACAGATGGTGCCGGGCAGGCAACAAGACAGAGGCAGTGTCCGAGCTGCTCGCCGCCGGCGCACGTGTGGATTCCGCGGATGCTAGTGGGGCCTGAAGCTGAGGATATGATTGAGACGGGGGAGGATGCATGGCTGCGAAGTGTTGTGTAGTTCTATTTAGTGCGGGGATACGAATCGATGCTTTGTACACGGCAGACAAGGCCTGGCCGAAACTCAGCAATATGATGTTGAAAAATGCCCACATCTTGGCCTGATCTGACTTCAACATGGTAGTAATCAATGAGAGCCAACCTGCATTTCACCAGAGGTACCTTTCTGAGAAAAAAAGATTCTCATCGCGCTCTTGAGTCCAGGTCACGCCCCTGCACCGCGCGGCCATGTTCGGGCTGGTGGACATTGTCCTGGAACTTCTAGAGGCTCTGAGTCATAATAACATTTAAGAACACTAGCAGAACTATGAGCGCCGCATTGGGATCGAAGAGCTATGTTTTTGGGGGTTCCGCACAGATTGCAGTTGAGTTTGGTGCTGTGGAGCAGTTTCTTGCCCCGTGCATTGCTTAAGAATGCTCCAGATCGTTTGGGAAGTCGTGCCATGTCCACTCAGCCATGTAACCGCTGGCTCATGCTATTCTGAGATTGCAGGCTGATGCCGGTGTGGACTGCACCACGGATGCACTGCTTACGCCCCTCATGCTGGCGGCACGCGCAGGTCACAGAATCTTGATCGCATAGGGGGGGGCATATGCATGTTTCGCAGGTGGGTACAGTAGTCCTGATGGTTTGTGCTTCTCCTATTCCGGGAGAGCTGCCATGGCAACATGCGCAACCAGCATCAACGGCACAGAGTTTAACAGAAACACAGAGACCCAGCACGGGACAAAGGCGATGTCATGGCTGAGCTCATTGAAGCTGGGGCCGACATCGAGCTGCGGGAGAAGAAGGGCGGGGTCTGTAGGTTTCCTCTCAACGGGGCTTTTGAAGTTCAAGATAGTTCAAGGTTGCCATGTGGTGTTTACTATTACGGTACATAGTGGCAGTCTCAGAATGTCACATAGAATTCCCAAGCCTTCTGTTGACTCAAAATCCGCTCCTCATGCAGGCGGCACAGCTCTCTTCGAAGCAGCCAGGCCCGGAAGCGCAGCACTGAAGAGACCAACATGTAGGGACATAAGGGCGGATTGTGAGGCAAATCTCACGTGTTTTGAGAAGCTTCAAATCGATTAGCACCCTCATGACCGATCGGGTTAGAGGGAGGCTGGCAGAGGTGCGGCCAGTCGGAAGCTGCCGCGCTGCTGCTTGCGCTCGAGGCGGACGTGGATGTGCAGCGTGAGGACCCATCGGTGTCGGATGGTTGGTGCCTGTTGAACTCATGACTTTCCATATACTTTTGGGGCTAAGACTTCGCGCCCCGAGGCACTCGCTTTCTCACTCTCTATAGGCACCTAGAAAGCCCTGCCCAGCTTTGTTGCCTCAAGCTCCTGGGCTCTGGAGGGGTGTTGAGGATACTTTGAAGCCTCGTTTCACGCTAAAGGAAAGTATCAGACTGAAGCCCTGCTGTCAAAAACATAATAGGGGGGGACCTGTCAAAGAAACTGGCGAAACTGAAGCTCGGGAATGTCGCGCGCAGTTAATTCCAGGGTGTGCGTAGCCATACAAAAGGATGAATGTCATATTAGGCGTGAATCTGCCTTGGGTTGGCAGGGGTCTGGGGGTCTGGCGAAAGCATTGTGTGAACCGAGGGCTTGTGCCTAGAAAACAGGATGGTGCCTCTCCGCTGATGGTCGCTGCACAGGGTGGAAAGGCGCCCAGCGAAGCATTCGGTTGATGGAGTCTGCCTGTAAGGGCCCATCCTTGTGATCAACCCCACGGGAACATACGGGAACCGACAATCCATGAAAGAAGTCCTGCAGAAGTTCAGTTGAAAGCTCTCCGAGCGGTGTGGCCCAGGGTGGTGTCATCCAAGAGCTCCTCCAGGTGAACGCCACTTTGGAGCTTGCGCGCGAGGCTCTGCAACTGCAGGGCATGACAGGGAGTGTAATGGCAGCGTAGGGGATTCAGTGATATTGACAGTCTTCAGCGTCATGGCGCTGCCTAAGTCCTGAGTCTGCGGCCCAAGAATCCTTGGCCAGGATGGATGCACGGCCCTGATGTTTGGGGCCATGTCGGGGCACAGCCCAATTGTGGACGTGCTACTGCAGGCCAGGAGAATCCGAAAACAAAGAAGTCTTTGGCCGCAATGTGGTACTCGCGGGCAAACTTACCTGCGTTCGCAAGAACCGTGCCGTAACCTTCATGCGTCTGCGTTCACAAGAAGATCCAGGAACCGCAACATAAGTAGCGCACTCCTACAAAGCAAGCTCTGATACCCAGTGGCCAGCTGCGTTCCTGGCAGGCCAGAGCAGATCCCAACAACGTTTCTTGGCACTGCGGTGGAGAGGCTCATGCTAATGGCCCATCCAGTCTGCTTCGTACAGGGCGCATTCATGATCAAGATGGCACAAGACTGTTCAAAAACCAGGAATCTGAGATGGCTCGCAGCCTAGGTGGACAAAAACGGCGTGACTGCGATCAAGATCGCCAAGCAGAGCCTCCTACCAACATGTCAGGGGATGCTTGTGTGAACTGAACGCGGGTAGCAGAAGGCAGGAAGAAGGCTACGGGGGCTTGGAAGATACAGTTAGGTAGTGATGCGGGGCGGGAGGAGGTATCCACAAAGGCCATGCGGCTGCCGATCTCTGATCCATCGCTTTCCGTCTCCTAATCGTCCAGGAATGGTCACCCGGACGTCGTGCGCAAGCTGCGCGCGGCGGGCGCCAGTGGCACAATAGGCCATGGTCTGTGGGTCGCTCGCAACCTGTGTCTGCAGACTTCTGTACGCGCTTGTGCAGGGGTTGAAGAGTTTTTGAGGAGTTATGCTGCTGCCAGCTCCCCTGTCCAGGCAAAGGCAGAGCAATCGACATAAATGAGGTTTTCAGCGACTGACCGTTGCTAATTTAGCTGTCTCACGTCAGGACCTTTGCCCTGGCTTGACTGGATGTTCGTTAGTGCCACAGCTTGCAGGTAGGCATTAGGGTCCTTTATAGTTGCCACTTTGACACTTTGACATAGCTTGACATTGACCAGCAAGTTCCAGTCAGCCTGGCTCAAAGGTATCCGGTTTTCAGACCCATTTTTCGAACTTGGCATGGCAAGAGGATGACTCTGCCCAAGTTAAGATTCGCTCTGCAGTGCATTGTCTTCAGGCATAGCCGAGGGACCACATTCACGCCCAGGTTGAAGGACCAGGGACCATGAATGGACCCAAGTGCCCGAATCATGGCAGCTCACAATCAGTTCCAGGCCGTTGCCATCAGATTTCCGAACACGCTGAGCTTTTTGCAAGTTGTGCACACAAGGTGTGCAGTTCGGTGACGGCAGCCTTTAGGCAGTCATGGCCGGGTCTGCTTGTTGGCTAGACTATGCTAGGCTTCAGCATAGGGCTATTCAGATCTCAGTGTGTGAAAGCGTTGTTTGCTTCTGTTTGAAATTTTACACCATGTTCGGCCTCTATCAAGGTCTCAACTTGCTGCTGACAATTCATTGTGCCGTTGCTGTTGGATTTGGTGGTTCGGCGCCTGCACCTCGGAGAGCTGAAGTTGCAAGCTGCAGTCTGGCTGGAGAAGGAAACAGGGCTTCCAAGCCAAAGGAAGCAATGAAGATACACATGTGAGCTATGAGGCACGAGGTCTAAGGGCCTGTCACAGTGTCACAGATCCCGCCAATTTGGTCATATGTGGCTGCGATGGAAGGTTCTTGCTGCCCCACCTGTTCGGCTTCTTCCTGGGAGAGGAGCCAGGGGCTCATCAAGAGGGCACCTTCCCCAACCCCGAAGACGACGCCACACGACTTCATCACACTTTCAATCATGCCTTTGAGATCATCTGAGACTAAGCCACATTCCAAATGTGGCTCCGCATTGCTCTCCAAGAGACAGCCGGACTCTGCAAACCTCAAGGTGGCATGGCACGTTCCGCTGGAACCCAGATGATGGCCAGGCCGGGTCCTATTTCTTCCGGTTGAGGTAGGCGGATGTTTCCCAGCACCTTAGGTTCAAGAGTCAGGAGAGTTTAGTTTTTTTGGTTGGCGGAGGCGTGCTGATGCGTGTGTTTTGAGGCGCACACTATCTTTCAAGGAATGTCTTGCTGGAATAAGTTGCATGCATCCGGCATCATGAGTTGGCTCCTTCAGAGCTGTGATTTGAGATGTTTTGATATCGGTGTTCCGGCAACCCTTTTTGGTTCTGTGTAGGGCCTCTGCACCTTAGAGCTGTTGGCTGACTGGTTTCGGAAGTGCACCAGGTGAAGATCACCCACGTCGTCATCCGACTCTATGGTGCCTGCGCCCCATTATTTCCCTGGGAGGCCAGGCGTTCTTGAAACTCAGGATCTCGGTGGAAAGCACGTGAAAATCGCTCTGAGGCCCTGATCCTGGGCCAGTCCTTCTTGACATACGCTGCAAAGCAGACCGATGACGGCAGGGTACCCAGTGCAGTGTAAAGTTGTGAATCGGCTGCAACAAGGCCAAGGCCAAGCAAGAAAGGGATCAGTTGAAAGCAAGAACGAGAGAACCCAAAACGCCATGGCATGGACCGAGCACCCGGCAAAAGATGGCGCAAAAGATGGGTGTTGAGTGCAGTGGTGGGCATGCTTATATGCGGTATTGTGGCCGAGTTTTTTCAAGGAAAGTACCATCAAGAGCAGACCCACGAGATCCCAAAACAAGTGCCGGCCTTTGGACCTCAGAGGCCGCGTGCGCCTCGCCGCAGTCAGGGCTTATGCCGCCACACCGCCTGCGGTTTGATTTGGCGGGGATTTGGGAGGAATTTTAGGGGCCAAGATGGGAGTTGGGATGGGGCGAGTGGCATGTCGCTTGCTGTATCAAAATGGACCGAAGACATCGCACAAGGCTGTTGTTCCAACCGGTCGAACTTGCTTGCGATGGTTTATAAGTTCGTGTAGGGACTGGGACATTGGGGTATGCTCGTGAGCGCTGCAAGATTGGGGTCTCCTATAGACCCACCGATGTGGTTGTGCCAGGTTGTATTTGGCCTGACCACGCTGGCTTTGCTGCGAGCGCAACTCACGGACTCCACTTGGCACGCAGGGGCCCAAGGACGTTCCAGCAAGAGTGCGGTGCCCGGGCATGCCAGCTCAAAGCATTCCGCTACGCAGCGCATTGCCAGATGTTATAACTTTGTTATAGATTTGTTCGTTTTGTGGGGGCTCAGGTTTGGTCGGGGCATGCGGGTTGCACACCCGCGAAACATACCCCCGAAACACACCCCCGAAACTGCATCTAAAGTAGCTCATGATGCCACGAAACATACCTGGAAACATACCCCCCCCCCCCCAAACATACCCCGAAACATACCCACGAAACATACACCCTGATCCCAACACCTGTCGCCCGCCCCCTAATTATGTCGAACAAACCCATACTTATTGTCAGCGCGAGAGAGAGAGAGAGAGAGAGAGAGAGAGAGAGAGAGAGGTGCTCAATTGGATCAACTTGCTCCTCTTCGCATGTCTGGCAGCTTTCTATGGCTGGTTCAGCCTGCCGCAGCCCTGGTGCCGCTTACAGGCGAGATCTACAGAGTCCGTCCCTGAAAGGCATTCCCTGTTCCGAGGGTGTATCGAGGGCAACAATCCGTGTGAGGGAAACGGAGTCAAAACGCCGAGGGTGCAGCCACCAGCTGTTTTCGAGGGCCTGGGCAAAGTGACGTCCTAGGCACGGCCTTTGGGAGTGTTTGTGCTCTTTCGGAGATGCCTGAGTATGGGTTGCTAGGGTCCCCTGCTGGGTTGGTTAGACGGGCCTGTGCTGGATCCAGCCCTCAACAATGGACTGGCAGGTGTTGGAGGGGTGGTAAGGTACTACTGTCATGAGCTTTCATGCAGATGATATATGTGTGTGCTTCAATTTAGTCGCAATCACCATGTTGCTGTGTCTGAGCAGGCATGGTCTCTGAAGACGCTGGCTCCGAGACCCCAGCCGGAGGCAGTGGTGAGATATCTCTTCAGATGTACAATACACACAGAAACACAGAGCCCGCGATGTGGCTTCGCCCACGTGCTGTGAGAAGGCGTCAGCAGGACAGGCGAGCAAGTTTCGATGCAGTTGTGTATCAGATCGAGTTGCCCCCACCACCACGCTTTGAAATTTGGCCATGCGCCAGAAGGGGGGGCATGGGAGATTGTACATAGCTTCGGAAAAAGCGAATGAGTCACTAGTCCATGAACATGGCTATCGGGGTCTAGTTGGAGGGGCGAAGGCAAGAAGGAGGATCCTACAAATGTCCTCACTTCGTTGTTGAGAGTCTAAGTAGGTCCTGGGATTTATGGGAGGGAGATGCTCCATGGCAACAGTTCAAGGCTTCCGGGTTTTCAGGACTTGGGCTTGCGTAGGTTGGGTTGGGATGTGGCGCGGGAATATGGGGAGGTGGGGAAGGGGAAGGAGTCCCAAGCGCTTAGGATGTTTAAATTTGAAGGTTGTTTTTTTTCGAGTACTGCGGGCAAAAGCCAGTTCTCTGCATGCGTTGCGCTCCGGTTCGAACGCATGATTGCATTGTAATTCATTTTTGGTCCTTCCAGTCGTATCTTTAGAAACGCCCTCTATTCGTAATCCATCAAGGCTTAGAAAATTGCTATATAAATTCATGCATGTCATTCTATAATTTAAGTGTATCATTACTATTTTCTCCGCGGCATGCAAGAATTCGTCAGAAAGCCGCAAGGAAATAACAATGAACAACTCGCTCCAAGAATTACGTGTTTGAGGGGACAAGATAATGATCGGGGCATCCATGTGACTCCTTGTTCATTCATATCTTCATTCTATTCTTTGATCACAGACTCGTTCACTTGTTCTTTGCACTCATACGAATACAGTCGCTACATGATTCATGCCGTTACAGACACCCTCCCAACAAATTCGAGGTGGGGTCGTAACCGGGACCAGAAGAGGGACCTAGGGAGCTGACGGTTTGAGAGATGTTCGTCTCAGAATACCACTCCCCCCCAACTAAAAGCAGCATTCAACACTATTCAATGCCACATAGTGCAACACTCTTCATACGGGTAGGGTTCGCAGTCCCCGACGGAGCTTGACGTCCCTGGTCTACTTGAACGACTTCATCCGGCCTGTCGACCCATTCTGGCTCAGGTAGCTTCACTGGAGACACACACAATTAGGCAGCCTATCTTTCTTTGTCGAACCGCACTGGATGCTTGCAAAAGGCATGTATGGCTTAGACCGCCGAGCTGCGATTCTGCACGAGTCAACTTCCGAGTTCCGTGGCAGAGTGGCTTGCAAGACTGCACCCATGTATTCACTGCGGAATGGCGAGGCCTTTTGGGCCCGGGGAAACCAAGAACATCTGGGATGTCTCTCTCTCTTTCTCTCTCTCTCTTCGTCAGTTTCTTCGCCTACTCGTCAGCTGCACATGCCATCTGTACTGATCCGTAATGCCAGAATTGAAGCACGGCCCTGGATGCCTTTCGGCTCGTGACAGCACGGAGAATCGGGGTTTATGGGCTGGGGTTCGCAAAAGAAAGCTTGTCCGGGTGCGGAGAGGCAAGATCTTCCGAGTCGAATAAAAGAGTAGAGTCGAAGAAGTCATTGAGCCGCACCGGACCCCATTTGAGTCAAGGTTGCCAATTTGATTTTTTTCAACAGCAGCACTACACAGCCTATCATAGTTCGGGGGGCCATGGTCTCGCCATGGCATTTAGACTCCACGAATGTGGAGGAATCTCTGTTAGCACGCGCCTGCCGCCGGCGTGACCTCTTTCAGGTGCACACTGAGTTTTCGGGTTTAAGAAGTTGAAAGGCATCCGAGGGCCTGCTGTACGGGCTTCACATCTGCTGTTAGGCTGCTCGTGATGGCCAAAGATGACCAATAGTCGGTCGAGCTTCTTTCAGTGGGCTCTCTAGCAAGTCGCATGGTCAGGTTGTTCTTGTCAAACTGTCTGGTTTGGATGTATTTGTCACAGTGCACTCGAAGTGCTTCGATTGCGCATTTGAGACAAATGCCAACCCAACAGATCTCAAGCTCGTCCGTGTTCTTTGGCCAGCTTGGAAGTGCAACTTTGAGGCAGCCGATGGCAGGGCCACCCGACCACTGAATTTTCCCCAAGTACACATGGGGAGTGCGTCTCCACAACAGTAGCCTTAGACACCCGCGATAAAATGAGAACCTGAGCCACGAACCCTTGGCAAGCCGAAGGTGCAGGCTCTGCTCCGCGACAGGGCGGACCCGAATCATGCTGACGCGGCGGGTGAGACGCCGCTGCTTCAGGCCGCGCTCGCAGATTGAGACACTTCAAAATGGCAACAGGGCAACCTGCTTCTGCTGGCCGGCAGCTTGTGTAAGATGAAAGCTGTACTAGTTACCAAGATCAGAAAAGAATTCCAGACGCTTGCTGGCTCTCAGGAAGCATTCGGAGAAAAAAAACAAGAATCAATATGATTAAGCCTGCAGGCAGCCGCCCAGGGCGATCTCGACGTCGGAGCCCTGGAGATCTGCCTTCCTCTACTACCAACAACTGAGTAAAAGCAGTGCATTAGCAAGGGCAACTTGTCTCCCCACACAGTCCTTATAGGGTCATCAAGCTCCCGTCAGCCGAAGTTCGAGCCACAGAACTGTTCGGAGTTCAGAGGTCGTCTCGCTGTTGCTGGGCCACGGTGCCGCGCCTTCTCGCCGAGCGCCACCCAGCGTGTGCCGGGAGGCAGACGGTCAGCCGCGGGCTGAGGGTGCAGACGAGGCTGACGAGCGAGTGGTTCCATGAGTAACGGGAAGCATTTGCTGCATAAGGTTCCGGAGCCCGAACAGACGTGCAGTAGTATGTCAGAGTTTCAGTATGAAGTCAATTTCATGTGTCCAGCATGTATCCTTCCATCGGAATTTAGAGTGGCTTGGGTTCGCAAAGCGATTTCCTGCAGTTTGCAACATGAAGTAGGGTTCAGATTGAGTTTTTGGAGTGCAAGCAGGGCTCTTTGGGGATGTGGGTGGTGTCCTTTCGATGCAGCTGACGATGGAAACCTTACTTCGCACGCTCTTGAGGCTTGTAAGCCGAAAACTGAGGCTGAGCCCTCCTGTGCAGAAGTTGTTCGAGCTGTTCACGCGCAAAGGCCGAGCACACGACTGGCAAGCAAAAGAAGTCAAATTGGTGTCCGAGCGCATGCCGGCTCAAACTCCCCCACGCTGCTTGTTTACTTCGAGTGAGGGTGTTCGTGGTGGTCATGTCATCCTCATTCATCCTCATCACTGAACCGTTCGAGGCCTCTCTTTGGATCAGCGCGAGAAGATCTTGGAGTCGCTCCCTTTGCCCTTGGATCCTGGTGCAGCTGCCCAGGTCCGGCAAGCTCTCCAGGAGCAAGCGATACTCATACTGAGAAGCTGGAGTTTTTGCGATCTCCTACAGCGCCATCGTGGAACCCTTGATTCCAACGCCCTCTTACAACGTGCTACAGGTAAGGTATGGTAGGGAGACAACTGGTGGGGGGCAGTGACCCCATGTAAGGTGCATGAAGTCTGCTCAAGTTTAGAACATTCCATGAATCCATGAACCTTGTCGCAGAAAACCCGAACAGTCCCGAAAACACGTCGTTGCAGGTGCGCAACCGTCTGGGCCTCGGTGGGCTCCAGTTCCGCAGCTCCCGCGGCGTCGCCCCGCCCAAGCGCCGGGAGCGTGAGGCCACGGCAGACCACGAGGCCGCCCAAGGGATTCAATGAATTCGGTTCCCTCCCTTTGAACTTTAGATAATGCTGACCATGATTGAGTCCCCCCCCCGATCCCACAAAAAAAGGGAACTTCTCAAGTTGGCATGTGGGGCTGTGTTGAGGGTGTTGCGGGAGGGTTGTAGAGTGTTCAAAGTTGGAGTTGGGGTGAGGGCCCTTGAGAGGGTGGCACAGGAATGCGGTTGAGGAACTGTTGCCTAGAGTCTTTTCGGTGTCGTCGCCCAGATTGCTTGCACATCCAAACCTCGAAGAATAGATGCAGCATTTCCACGTTGCTCCGACAAATCGATTCTAGACCAGATGTCCACAGAAAGATAGGGCGGTGGAGGGGAGAGAGATTAGCAGTATATCCTTACACTAGGAAACGGCTTTAACATGCTGTAACATTGATTTTACCCGAGGAGCCCAGAGAACGACAGTGAGTGTCTTGAAATCGATTTGCGCTCATGCCTGCAATAGGCCGGCGTGAAATGAATTCCAAGCAGATCGAAAAGCCCCGCATCGCGCAGCAAATCTTTCGGCTTGAAGTTGCGTTTTGTCCTATATAACCCAACATCGAACAACGGCACACCCAACGCAAATATTCTGGGATGCCACGGACAATTTGAAATCGGCAGCTTCGCTGAGACAAGCCGGTCCGTTTTGCCGCAGCATCGGCAAACACGTTTTCTTGTTTGAGGTCACGATCCTGGTGTCAGAGCCACTGCGCCCAGTTCTGGTTCTGAACCCTCTCTGGGAGAAGCCCACTGCCACTGCCCCTGGGCGCAGGGAGAGAAAGAGCACGCATGTAGGGCTTGTAAGCCTGCCAGCTGATGCAGACTGCTGCCAGATTGAGCGCACTGCAAGGTGGTGCTACTTCATGGCCTCCTCCAGTCAGGCCCGATGCTCGAGCGACTGGCTCGAGGCCTCTCCAAGGGCTTGGGCCTGAGAGACAATGGGCTCTGTCTGCTAATGGTTTCGACATGTTTCGACGCTGCACTCGGGACAAGGAGGTTTCAAGCAGATCTGCTGAGGCCTCCCCTTCGCACGCTTCGTGGCTCCCACCGCGCCGTCCATGCTTCTCGGCGTATTGCTGGATTCCGGGAATTCTGCTTTCGTCGGGCATCTTGTTGCTTGAATTTCAGCTGCAGGCCTTCGATTTTCGGCTTTGGCCCCGCCTGGTTCGACACCACCAAGTCCCCACCGCAAGGCAGCTGGATGTCGCGTGTTGCCCAAATCCGGAAAGCTGGAAACCCCAACATACAGCGGCCACCAAGCCACCAACCGACCACAGTGCATTCAGTGTAGTGCTTGAAAACCAAGTGGCGCGAGGCCAGCTGCCAGAGCAACTGGAGGCCAGATATCGAACACTGTGAAGCAGAATTGGAACTCAGCTGCTTCGTCATTGCATACCGAGACAGATTGTTGTTGGCGCCGACGGTGCTCCGACACCGAGTAATTCTCAAATTTGGCGCGATTATATGGGTATTTGCAGAGTTCTGTCTGACTGGGGGAAGAAATCGTCCTGGTTGTGCGTGTTTTCGGCCCATGCGTTCTGCTACCCTTCGAGAACATCGGTGACCATTCTCGTTATGCAGAGTATTCGTTGGTGGGACTCCCATCGCGGAAAACCTCGGTTGCTTGCAGTGTGTTGTCTAAGCCGGGTGACCTGATGATGTTTCCTGCTACCCTGGCAGAGCAGTGAGTCAGAAACCCAAAGCCCAAAACCGCAAACCCACAAGGTTGCAAGCCCAAACCTGAACCACTCCTTCCTCTCCTCCCTTTCCCCCTCTCTCCCCTCCCCCTCCCTTCCCCTTCCCACCCTCCCTCCTTCCCCCGCCTTCCCTCTTCCTCCCCTCCCCCCCACCCTTTTGCCCCTTTTCCCCTCTCTTTCCTCATGCATTCCGACTCGTCCCCTCCTGTCCCCAGTCCGCACCTTGGCTGCAAGTTCGCTAGTAAGCCTCCGCTTGAACTGTTCCTGGAGGGGGGGCGATGACGTCTGCAGAGCCCTTCTGAGAAATGAACAGGACGCGGTTGTATGGCTGCGGCTACTGCTGTGAGCCGGTCCACCGACCAACCAACCAACCAACCAACCAACAATGTCACCTAGGCAAGAAGTCAAGGCAGATCCAAAAATGTGTCCGTCATCAACATAAGCAGTGTTGACATGAGATCTAAGCTCTGAAAATGCTGAGCGTGTTTTGTTCTGTAGCCCAGTTCATGTACGTGCAGCGTCTCGTTCTGAGCAGAGTCTCTGAGATTCATCTGAGATTTCACGGGCGAGGCCAGCTCCAAAGAGCTCATCAACATCCTCGAAACGGAGACGTAGATGCATTTAGTCCTGAAAGCCCGTATACGGCAGGACACACACGGATTGGCAGTGGCCTTTCCTGGGACGGCTGCCTTCCTCCAGCGTCCCGTTCTCTCCGCATCAACCCTCCTACCACGATTAAAGATTGGGATGGCTCCGCCTGAGAATGTCAATCACGTGACCTGACGATGCAGAGGAGGCGAGCATCTCCGGCATCTCGGCCCAGCGCCTGGTCTTGGTTGGCTTCTCGGCGGGCGGTGCCCTCAGCGCCTTCGCGGCGCTGCGAGCCCCGTTTCGGCTAGGCCAGTCTACGGATTAAGACTTCTGCACGCAAGGCAATGCAGAAAGAAGTCGGGTCTCGTCAGCGCTCGAAAGCTTTGCAGGCGGTTTGGCCCTTTTGGGCTCGGCTGGCCTGGCGCCCCTGGGCGCTACGGCACAAGGGCTCTGTACGACAGGCGCAGCACCGATTACCTTTAATCATACTTAGTAGTCACAGTTACAGTGACCCGTATTTGCAGTGCCTCCGGCTCTACGCCTGGCCACCCGCCACATACTTAGCAACACTACTTCTTACAAGCCAAGTGTACAAACACAACTAATTGTAGGTTGACAATGATATACTGAGCCTTTTGAGCCCCACACTTCAAACCCTTACCCACAGTTCCCAATAACAAAGTTGGCGTCCGAAGTGGTTTTGTTGACGTTGGTATTGGTGACCCGCTTGGCTGGAGGACACGTTGTTTTCGAATGTGTATCAGAAGGGTTCCCGTTTTGAAGGTTGGGGTTCTCGGGGTTCAGGAGGTGACCCAACATCGGCGAAGCGTCTGCGTCTGCAAAAGCGTCTGCAAGCATCCGCACAGCATCCACAAGCCACGAATGCTTAAGTCGATGAACAAGCAATGAGGTCAACCCATGCTGATGCTCTGAATGTCTCGGCGGCAGCGTGCCTCGTAAAGCGCTGTAAACGATACAAAGCGACGGCCCGACTCGGTTTGCAAGAGCCCCGCCCATCCGTTTCCCTCAGTAGAAGGTTTCTTGATCTGGCGTTGAGGATTTTTGTTACAAACGCTTACTTTTACGTTCAGCCGCCCATGAACCAACCTTCAAGAAATTTCAAGAAGGAGTAGGTTTTCAAGCTCGCGAATCTCCCAAACAACTTGGGGAGTACAATGGAGTACATTGATAAAGCTGATTTGGGTTGTAGAGGAGCAGTTTCAGGGGTGCTGAGTTTCGGTTCTTGTTTTTTGAGATGCCGCCTTGTATTGCACGATGCCCTTTCCAGGGCTTTGGGCGTGGCCGGCAACTGTCTCGAAAAGCCCTGGCTTTGAGCACACCTCCAACGCCATGTGCCTGTTGGGTCGCACAAACCACGGTGCTTCTTAAACAGCTGCTTCCGTAGGACTTGCAGCGCTTCAATGCCACGGGCGGGAAGATCGATGCTCGGCCGAGTCAGCTGCCATGTCTGATATACCAACGATATCCAACGATGCCATCGATGCAACGAGTATGTAGGACCTCCTTGTAGGACTGAGAAAGTCCACGTAGTAAGCGAGTTAGCCATGCAGTTCCCGGGTTTCCTCACCTTCAACTCCCGCTGCCTTCGTGTCGGCATGCGCCATCGGCAGTGGATGCTGTGCCTGGTGTTGAGTACGGCAAGAGAATGCATCGCGCCAGTCGAAACGCGACCGGGGAGCAAAAGAACCTCTGCTGCATCGCCAAACTCGGTCTCCGATCATCCGCGCGGCGACTCGTAAGAAATGCATCTTCATGCAGCAAATCATTACCCCAAGATGAAATGCGCAGCGTTATGAGCAACCGTGTCGAAGGGAAGCATTGAGCAACTTCCGAAGGAGAGTGCTGCCAGCCAGATTCTTCGCAAGCGCTTGTCATGTTTGTTGGCAAGCCTTTTCAGTGCAAGTGGCTTTACATGGCTTTACCATGTCTACAATCCCTCTCATTCCGTTGGAGGGTTTTGACTCAAGCAAGCAGAATGAACCTTGTGCAATAGTGACAACTGAGCCTCGAAATGTCACACGAATCCTGCACAACATCTGCTCAGACCATGGGTGCCAAAGGCAGCATCAGATAACAAGGCCTTGGCCCCGCATGCAAGTGTTTGCTGCATTGACTGAGCTGCGGGAGCAACCTCTAGGACCTATACTCTAAACAAATGCTACGTATCACTCGGATATGTATGTGTACATGCATATGCAGCTGCAGATGCGAAATGGATATGTATGTTTTTGTAGATGCGCGCGTGTTTATCTCTAGAACTAGATATAGTGAATATAGTGTGTGTATATCTATACACGTATTCTTTTATAATAGACTTTAATATGTACAAGATATATGGGTTCAACATGTATGTATATCCGCGAGGGTCTTCAAAAGCCCTGAAGCTACCAAGGCATGGTCTCTGAGACCATGGCGCAGGCATCGGCGGACTGGCTCCGCCGCCAGGGCTGCGACGTCCAGTTCAAGTGCCACGCAGGCGGAAGAAAGGGTATCAAGGGGGTATTAAGGGGGTATCAAGAGGGTGTTAAGGGGTATCAAGGGGGTAGTCAGGGGGGGTAGTCAGGGGGTTATAAGGGGGCAGGCATGAAAGGGGTGTTAAGGGGGTGTTAAGGGGGGCTTTTAGGGGGTGCGGCGTCTTCAGGGGGGTGTAAGGGGGTTCCAGGGCTTTTGGGGCTTAGGTGGTGGGTTGTTGTTAGGGTCCGGCAACCTGTAGGATTGCATTGTTTTGGACTATTTGCTTTTTGCAGCGCTTGACATCTCTCTTGCAAACAACGACTAAGAGCACCAAGCGCCAAACCATCAAAATTCCAAGTGTGGCCCCCATGCCGAGGGTCCTGCGTCAGGTTGTTTACAATGTTGATTCTGTGCGGCATCTTTGTATTTCTGATTATCATATATGAGAGGCCCGTTCATTCATGGTTATGCCTAGAGGATATTCTCCGGTGACATGCAGGAGCTTCTGGTGCTTCACGAAGAGTAGGTATGGCTATGATTTCTTGTGATTTGACAAGCATAGAACATTTGTGATTCTTAAAAGTAGGAGAGGCTCTTTCATTTATGAGTGCAACAGTGTCCCTTCAAGGTTTCTTTTTGTATTGCTACCAGAAGCCACCGCACCCCTTGTTGATACCAATGGAGTTTTGTTCTGATTTATCAAACATAAAAGGAGTTCCCTCCCTCATTCCCTATTATGTCTGTCGCCATGACAGTTCAGCAAGGCACGAAATAAGAGCATCTGCAGGGGCGGCAAGGCATTCTCTCATGAAGCGTCGTTTTGAAAAAGGGCGGGGGGGCTCTCCTTCAGCGAGCATCAAAACGTGAAAGTTCTTTTTGCTTAGCACGATGTATTCCTCCTTCCAAGCACGAGAAACATCGAGAAACTTGTTCCTTCGTGAATGTGAGCAGACATGAAGAGGGTGCCATTGTAGGAATAGACCACGCTCTTGTGTCGAGAGCAGAAGCGTCATGTCCCAAGGCGCCGCGCGCTCGGTAGCGCTCCAGCAGCTCTAATATTCCCCGCGCTCTCGTCATATAGACACTCCAACCAGAGAGTTTTTCAGATTGTTGTTTTTGCTTCTTCCCAAAGCATGTATTTCACAGAATGAGGGCATCGTGCGAAGTGCTTGGTAGGCGCGCAGGACTGTCTCAGTAGCTCTCCTTCATTTGCGCCAGGTGCTGCGTGTCTCTAGCGGCTGCCCTGTTACCCAAAAGCACAACAAGCAACACACAACATCAGGCAGACTTTTGCTATTTGCACACTGTGATTGGAGAGCCTCGGGCTCTTTTCACTATCCCACAAAGTGCGGCCGCCGTGGGACACGGATGGAACAACAGTGAAAAGCGCGCTCCCGCGATCTCTGTTTTCTTCATTTCAGGGCTTAGGGGTTGGTTCTTCTTAAGTGTTTAGGCCTCGAGTTTCTAGGGCTTCGGGAGTTTCAGGCAATCCGGAGTCGCAGTTATGTGGCTGAAGCAGAAGAACTGCCTGGGGTTATGTATGGTATGTGAGAAATCTCTACAATACTCACTTGTATCAGACATGCTGTGCAGTCAGCTCTCCTTTGTACAGTTGATTCGCGGTTTGTCACTGCCTCGCCAGATAGCAAGGTTCTTAGCCCCCCCCCCCCCAGTTTCGTCCACTTGCAGCCATGCAGGAATTGGGCACACCATCTCCGACGAAATGGCTTCCGAGGTGCCTTGTCCCAGAAGTGCATGGCAGATATGGCAGGGAGCAGTCCTACGTTTCACGAAAATCATCCCCTCAGATTGGTGCCTGGTTGCGCGAGCGGCTGTGCGACCACGATGCCGCCAGTGACACGAACAGCGGAGCAGAGGAGGACCTGGTGCTCTGCCGACACCAAATCCCTGGTAACTTCTTGCAAGAAAGACATGGTCGCTTCTTTTTGCAGGAGTCAATCCCTGATGAAGTCCCGCTTGCATGCGCTGGCGAAGGCTCTTGCAACCCAGATGCTGCCGAGAAGGAGCACAGTGCCTGCTAGTTCGGTCAAGTCGTGACTACATTGAGTTTGATAAGGCAATGCACAGCAGGCAATCCTTGCCAAGACCCAGAAAGTGTACCCCAACACATGCAGCATACTGTTGCGCAGGAGACATTGGGAGGTCCTGCTGAAAGGGGACTGGAATCGGACACGGCCCCAACGCACGAGGCGGATCAGGATCGTGTAGCTACTGCTTACCCACTCGACTGTCAGTTCCCTGTTCAGAATCGCTTCCTGGAATGGAGTGTATCAATTTGCGCGGATTTGTGTGAGCATGTGTGAGCATCTCCTTTCTTCGGAGTCTCCGTGAGGCACGTGAGTCCATTCCAGTGGAGTCCGAAGACTCCACCGAGCTTCCGGGCACCACCAGCGCCAGCCACCTGCCCCAAACCGACGTGTCTAGGGACGGGGGGTTCAGATTTAGGTCTTCGGAGTTTCTGAATGTCTGTCAAGAATTGCTAAAGGTTTCATGAAGGTATCTGTGGAGGGTCCTGGTCAGAAACCGGGTGTTCGAAGCGTTGTTCGAAGTTCCATGAGAGGCGGTTCCGATGCTGATGCGGAAGTCGGAGGGGACGCTTGGCGGAAGACTTTTGGGCGCGTTGCAGTGTGGGGCTTTGCACAAGCGCTGACCGCTTCGCTGCTTCGTGCCCGTGTCCCAATCCCCTACCCAGAGCAGCCACAGCACTACGACTGTGTGTTCGGTTCTGCGGACAAATCTTCTCTTGTCGGTCAGATTTACAACCTCGTGCTCGTGCATCCACATGTATCCACAAGCCCTTAAACAGACACTGTAGAGACAAATTCTAAGTTCTGACACCTCGATCAGCCCCTGCGATGATTCAGGGTGCGGGCTTCGCCCCGGCGGACCCCAACCTGCAGGATGCAGGTGGAGGGGGCTTAGGGCCTAAGTGGCCGAAGGGTTTACAGAGGTTTTGGGCCCTTTTTGGGGGGGTTTTCGGGCCAAGCTCCGGCAAGCGGAATCGCAGGGATGGGCTTTAGAATTGCAGAGTTGCGCATCGCAGGTTCCTTCTACAGCGCCAGCACCGACACTCCGAGACGGGGAGCTGCCACTAGGCTGACGTGCCTGAGGCACACTGATCGGTCTTTTAGAGGCGCCTTGTGAGAGTCTCGTATATGTTCTTGCCCTTCCTCCATGGCTTCACTATGCTTCGCTAGCCGCAAGGACTCGAAAAAAATCACGGGTTAGGGTGGCTAGGGCAGATAGGGCATCCCGGCATCCCCGCAACTCTTACTTGTGCTTTGCTTCAGTGATCTGGCAGGCCCTCCTGACAGCACGAAACTGTCACATGAAATGCCTGAGCAGCTATGAGGAAAGCGTTCCATTTACATCGCGACTGTTGCGGACGCAAAGGTTTAACCCATACCGGGGGACCGGGCATGACACGATCCGGGAATTCAGAAAGCAGTGCGCCGCCTTTGGCCGCCGAGCCTGGAGGGAGATGTGGCATTGTCCACACAAGTACCCCTGGGCCGGTTCAAACCCTGAAGCCCTCGAAGGCTGAAGCCAGCAGCCTAGGTCATCCCGGCCACTCATGCGGACTTGGTGGCATTGCTGTGGCCTGGACTTTGCAGAGGGTCAAGGTGTGTCACCAAAGGTAGCGTCCGGGGTGCTTGAGGATGTGGGTTCATCATGCCACCGGCACTTCCAGAGTAGCTCAAATACAGGTTTGACATGGTTTGACCATCTTGGACCCAGGATGGCCTATGATCTGCCAATGTCCGCTTGCCAGGCTCACAGCCCTTGTGGTTGAAAGTTTCAAGACAGGGGCTTTCGGATTTCAGGGGAGCATGGGGGGCAGCAAAGGGAAGCCTTTCTTGTACACCATAAAAACCCCGTAACTTCGCATCCCGCACATCAGGTTGTCCCCACGTGCTTTGTACAAAATCCGTGAGCTCGAAGGCAGCTTTGGAGCGGCATGCGGACGTAGAATCGGCGCTGGAGTTCCTCCTCGACACGGACGAAGGCTAGGCACAAGTCGCCCCGATCAGAGAACAGTGAGGTTCCGCTGCTCCACTCTGCATTCTGCAGCACTTGTAGAAATATTGTAGAGAGCCTGAGTGCGCTGAACTTTGCTGTCAGCGCTTCGAGAAGGCCATGGAGAGCGCCTAAAACGAGCCTTTACACCTGTATATATATATATATATGTATGCTACACCAACCACTTAAGCCGCTTGGATGGGAGCTTCTGTATGGTAGGTGCCCAGCTGCTCGGTGAAGATGACCGGAGCCCATCGAAGAGTAGCGGCCGTGTCAGAGAGGAGGCTGCTGTGAGCCGCTGACAAAGGTTTAGGATGGTTGAAGTCCTAGAAGCTTAGGGGTAAAAAAAGGCGAATCGTTCATTTGGCTGTCGCAAGCTCTTGTTGCAAAACCATATAGACATTCACCATGAGCCCTGTAAAGGTCAAGGCTGTGGAGAGGGAGCGCCTTGTACACTTAGGGCAGGCGGAGGAAGTGAGACTGGCAGGGGAAGCCAGGCTCGCGGCAGATGCGAATCGAGCGGAAGCCGCTAGACTCGCAGAGAAAGCGAGATTAGCAGAAGAAACAACGCACGCCCAAGCAGCTAGGCTGGCGGAGGAAGCGAGATTGGCTGAGGAAGCAAGACGAGCCAAAGAAGCCAGATTGGCAGAGGAAGCCAAACGAGCTGAAGAAGCCAGGCTGGCAGAGGAAGCAAGACGAGCTGAGGAAGCCAGATTGGCAGAGGAAGCCAGATTGGCAGAGCAAGCCAGACTGGCAGAGGAAGCGAGGCTAGCTGAAGAGGCCAGGCTGGCAGAGGAAGCGAGACTGGCAGAGGAAGCAAGGCGAGCCGAAGAAGCAAGACGAGCTGAGGAAGCCAGATTGGCAGAGGAAGCCAGATTGGCAGAGGAAGCCAGACTGGCAGAGGAAGCGAGGCTAGCTGAAGAGGCCAGGCTGGCAGAGGAAGCGAGACTGGCAGAGGAAGCAAGGCGAGCCGAAGAAGCAAGACGAGCTGAGGAAGCCAGATTGGCAGAGGAAGCCAGATTGGCAGAGGAAGCCAGACTGGCAGAGGAAGCGAGGCTAGCTGAAGAGGCCAGGCTGGCAGAGGAAGCGAGACTGGCAGAGGAAGCAAGGCGAGCCGAAGAAGCAAGACGAGCTGAGGAAGCCAGATTGGCAGAGGAGGCCAGATTGGCAGAGGAAGCCAGACTGGCAGAGGAAGCGAGGCTAGCTGAAGAGGCCAGGCTGGCAGAGGAAGCGAGACTGGCAGAGGAAGCAAGGCGAGCCGAAGAAGCAAGACGAGCTGAGGAAACCAGATTGGCAGAGGAAGCCAGACTGGCAGAGGAAGCGAGGCTAGCTGAAGAGGCCAGGCTGGCAGAGGAAGCGAGACTGGCAGAGGAAGCAAGGCGAGCCGAAGAAGCAAGACGAGCTGAGGAAGCCAGATTGGCAGAGGAAGCCAGATTGGCAGAGGAAGCCAGACTGGCAGAGGAAGCGAGGCTAGCTGAAGAGGCCAGGCTGGCAGAGGAAGCGAGACTGGCAGAGGAAGCAAGGCGAGCCGAAGAAGCAAGACGAGCTGAGGAAGCCAGATTGGCAGAGGAAGCTAGATTGGCAGAGGAAGCCAGACTGGCAGAGGCCAGGCTGGCAGAGGAAGCGAGACTGGCAGAGGAAGCGCTTCTAGCCAAAGAGGCCAGGCTATCAGAGGAAGCCGAGTTGAGAATCCAGGCGAGAAGCAGGGCAGCATTGGCCAAAGCAGCCAAGTCAGAGGTCGGGCTTGCTACCGTAACGGCTTTGTGGCGTATGCTTCCAAGCGATCCTGTGTGTGTGTGTGTGTGCTTCCAAGCGGGCCTAAGAGAGCCACTTTGTGTCTCTGCGCCTTGCAGGTGCCCGAATCGGCGCGGCTCGCCTCGCGAGCGCGTCTGGCCGACGAAGCCCGCGCTGCATCCGAAGCCCTCCAGGTTGCTGGGCTTGCTTCATCAAGCAAGGTCACGGTCACGGGTGGTCAAGATGTAGCAAATATTCCCCACTGCTTCCTGGACTTGTCAGCAAATCCTCTGCTGCCTGAGCCCAAGCCCCATGTGAATGCCGTTCTGTCCAATCAAAAGGCTGAACTTTGTGATCCGTGCCTGTGCAGCAGCGGAATTTCACACGACTGCGTGCGAGCGCCATGCCACCTCATTTCTCGTAGTTACTCGGCTCACAGGCCTGACCCTCAGATCAACAGCTTCCCTTCCATCCGCCGTTTGCAGGCCCACTCTGGGTCGCGCGTGGCCGCAGCGGAACCGGTCGCTGCACCACCCGAAGAGGAGGCCCGCAACTCCCTTCAAAAGTCCCCGTAAGACGAAGAGTTGGTCAAAACCCACACAGATGCTGGTGTACCAGGTTCCGCCCTCTACGGTTCCGCCCTCTACCACCACCTTGCTCCTTGAGGAGGCGCTTGGTCATGGAAGGGTGATAGGGCGGAAGCACGAAACTGAGCCAAGCCATACAAAGCCCCTTTTACCCCTAATCCATAGCAAACGCCCCAAGTTGGCCCCCATTCATCATCTCGCATCAACGTCTCTGCTTGAACGTCAAGGACGCCTTGGCCCAACTTGCAGCTTACGCGCTGCCGATAGAGGCCGCCCCCCCCATGGGTTTGGGGTTTGGGGTCCAAAGGTTCAGGGCTTCGGGTGGTTAGTAAGGGCTTCGGGCCTAGGATTTCAGCTTGCGGTGCATACTGCTAAGGACCATTTCCTGATCTGGGTTTGAGGTTCTTTTGGGGAGCGGTTTCCTTGCCGGTTCCTTGTCGACAGAGAGGACTGGGAGAGGGGGAGAGAGAGAGAGAGGAGTTAGCTTGGCAGAGAGAGTAATACGGAACGGAAAGAAAGGTGGGTGAGGTGAAGGAAGGAAGGAAGGAAGGAAGGAAGGAAGGAAGGAAGGAAGGAAGGAAGGAAGGAAGGAAGGAAGGCGGGAACAGGGAGGGATAGAGGGATACTTTCTTGGGACATGTCTTCGACAGGATCACTTCTGCGCAGCCTTTCCAAATTTTGGGGCAGAGTTTCCGCAGATCAGTCGTCTACATCTTGTCTGTACAGGTTTTATTCCACGAAAGTACCGTGAGGTCCTGAAGGCGGTTCCAACAGCATGCCTTGAAGGTAAAGGCGGAAGTTGCGTACTCTGCACTTGCTTGATACTGTGTACACTTTGTTGTAACAAGCGGCAATGCATCCTAGTTACTATAGTGCAAAATACTCTCTGGCATCATTCTTGCCAGTAGAAGTTGAGAAGTGCGGACCTGTTCGATGGGGCACAGTGCTTTGAAGATGCCAGAAGCGGCAAGAAGCACTGACCACACGGGTCCCTGCCCTGGCCTAGGCATGTGTGCACGCGCGCGTGCCTCAGTCACCGCTGAGATGAAGAGGTAGGCCCTCCTTTCACGGATGGGCTACGCATACAAGGTAGAGACTAGATTGCATGGGCCGAGTAGCAGCTGTCAGCGTCTCTGGGGTGCGCTGATCTTGCCAAGGTTGGCCCGGTTTGCATACGATGCGGACAAAGCCCTAGACTTCCTGCTTGACACCGACGAAGGTGCGGTTCTTCATGAGGACAAAGCACGGTTGATTTGCAACGACCTGTCCCCGGAATATGTTGTCTCATGGAAGCACAGGCTCAGTTGTGTAGGCTGCTCTCGTTCTTTGGGAATTCTAGGGAGCAGAAATTCGGAAGCACTTGTGGCGTCTTGCAGCGAAATTGGCCAAGTGGTCTCAGCCAGGTGCGGCGCTCTGTTTGAAGGAGGACGTCAGCCCTCTTAGTGCCAGCCTGTCGCAGAGACAGAAAAGGTTGCGGGACTTGACGCGCGCCGTAGTTCTAGTCCGAATGATCGTTCAACTAATTGAGCAGAGTCGAGTCTAACCAGACCTGAACACTGTAGTCAAGTTGACAATTGCTGGGCAGTGCTTCATCAGCGATCAGCTTTGCCAGCTTCCATCCATGTATGGAGCACGCCGAGAGTTTGATGCTGCTCCGGAGGTTGGGGGTGGAAGCATACCAAGACGCTACTGAAGCGGTCCTGCACCAAAACACACTGGCCCACCCGAGATGTGGTTGTCGGTGCCCAGGGGCGCAGAATACCCGAATGAAACTCAGAACTCCTGTAACTTTTAGTTTGCTTGTGCAGTTGCACCCCGCGACACTGTGCACTCCGTGCACTCTGCATGGTTGCACCATGTTGCACCACGTTGCACCTTTGGCAATTGGCTCAAAAAGACCGCTGTTGGTGGCGCTGTGTGGCCCTGCAGCGTTCCAGGGCCCTCGCTCGCGAGATGCGCAACCCAGAGGAGCTCGACCCGGAGGCCGCGGCTGCACCTCAGGCGGGCGCGCTCAAGTCAATCCTTAGAAGAGGGTTTAGGGTTTGGGGTTTAGGTTTCAGGGTTTAGGGTTTAGGGTTTAGGGAACCAAAAGTCGGATTCTCATAATTTCTCACACTCACTGTTTACATGTCGACAGTCACGACGGATCACGACAGATTGTGACACATGTTCGCCTTGTGCCCTTGTCAGCTTACGGGACGCTTGGTCCTGCGAAACACCTTCATCGAGCTCGAGGCACGATCAGCCACGCGGAGTGCCATAGCCCCTGTGACATCACTTGGGTTCTGGCAGCAAGGTGATTCTGTCATGTTCTGCAATGCAACCCTTGGGTGTTCAAGAAGTGTCCAGTTATTGCTGCGCAGTCCTCGGTCCCCCGTACAAACTTCATGAAGCCCCCAGAACCCTAAAGGCGGATGGTGGTCTCGAGCTTTAGGGCTCAGTATTGGCAAGGGGATTCGGGTAGGGGTTTAGGGTTTAGGCGAGCTCGTAGCCCCAAGTGTCTACCCTTGAAAGGTTTGAAAGGTTTAACGAGGTCCAGGATGGTTCCCATTTACCCTTTTCCAGGCTGGCTTTCACCTTGAAGTTGGAAGACCCTCGAAACGCGTTAAAAAAATTGCTGGTGGGGCCGCTAATGACAAGGGAGCGTGCGTCCTACGTGCTTCTATGTGCTTCCGGCTGCTTCACCTGCTGAGCAGGACGAAGACACAAAAGACTTCCCGTTCGGTCGAAATCGGGCGTGCAGTGACAGCTGCCTCTTCGATGCCACTGCACCCTTGATACCGGAGGAGGAGGCATGGACTACCCAGTAAGCTAGCCCAGCTAGCAGGGCGAAATGGTGGAGTCAGTAGTCTCACTCAAGCATTGATAGAGACTATACATATAGACAGTTATTGGGGGTTCCGTTGCGGATGGACTCTTTCCGGGCTGCAGGAAATAGAGGAATTCGAGGAAAGAACGTTGGATCTCGATAGCTGGAGCGCAATTGAGATGCCCTTGCAGGCCTCGCGTACGGACCTCAACGTCTCCATTGAGTTGACGGGTGCCAGTTGCCTCAACACACCGCGATCCGAGCCCTGGTCAAACAGGCAAAGCCGTGTTTTCAGCGTACTCTCGGCAACAGGGGAAATCAGACAGAAGCTAAGGATGAGCCGGACAGCCCGGGTACCAAAGGACCCGAACAGTAAGCGCAGACATGAGCTCCAATGATTAGCAGGATCATGTATTGCCCAGAAGTTGTGCCCTTGACTTAGCAGGAGTCCCCTCACTGTCTCGGCCGGCTTCGCCCTTGCCTTGCCCCGAACTGCAGGCATCTTGTGCAATTCAAGAACCTCACAACCACAGTGTGAGTCCAGGCTTTTCAGCAGACATGCCTCTGATTTGATTGGTAACTGTCGCAGTCTAAACGACGAACCAGTGACGAACCCAAAGCCCTGCCAAGCACTTTGTGGGACAGGTTCCGAAGCACGTGCTGGGCCAGCAGGCGGTGTCCAAAGAAGACCTAGAGCGACTGTCACATGAGGTCAGTCAGCCGCTTGGCTGCACGCGCCTCCCCTTCTGCCGCACAGTGGCATGCTCAACAGTCAACAGATGCCAGAGGGGTAACGCTGTAGCCACTGCGTCGACGTTGAGGTGGGCGATCCAAGATGGATAGCTTAAGCGAACTGTTCTGGGTCAGGAGATGATTCCTATTTCCGATCCTACAGTCCGTACTCCATTGCCTTTGCGAGTGCTGGGCTAGTGACCCCCTTCAGGCTGATGAACCAAAACAACTTCCTGCGCCATCAGATTGTGACGGGCAAGGACGCTCAGCGTCCAGAGTCCAGATCTGCAAAGACATGCCTTGGACAGTCCTTAGTGAGCCTTAGTGTGAGCCAGCCTGCCGCAGGAGCCAGAGAGCCAAGCTGTGCAGGAAGCTGCATGACAGAATCCAGACTTTTTTGAAGCTTTCGTCCCACCCCTTCCAATGTAACGATAGCGTGTTTACGTCGAGCTTGGGACCAGGGTCTGATAAATTGCTTAACCCCCAATTCCCGATGAAAGTGTAAGGCCCCCAATTTCAGTTCCTGAAGTTCATGAGCTCGAGGTCGCTGTTCCGTGGATGTACGTGCCCATGGCAAGTGCCTTTGCTGCGGTTGGTGCTCCCTTTTCGAGCAGACATGCGGCACCGCTCTTGTAGGCTAAGGGGGCGACATGCACGGTTTTCACGCTGCGCCGTGCGCGGCGCCCGGATGTGCTGAGGCGTCTCCGGCTACGTGCAGGAGCCGGGTGTGTGATGAAGATTCATCGGTTGCCGACTAGATTCATGCCCCTCTTTGTCCATGTTCCCTAGAAGCAGACTAGCAGCAGAGTTGATAGATGACATCCAAATGAGCGATGAATGACAAGGTGGCTGCATCGTCCAAGCGGCGACACCCCACCTTCTACAAACCCTACACCTCCCATCGCTTCCTTTGCTATCAGGAGCCTCTGCCCCCGGACCAGTGTGAGCCGGCCCACAGCTCTCTGCACCACGGCGCAACCAAGTTCGCCGGCCCCCCCCCCAACCCCACCCCAAAAGAAGGTTCAGTGTCTTGCCGTGCCTGCTTTGGGCCAGCCCCGCATGTTTCAGTGCAGAGCCAACATCTGAGGGAGTGGACGGAGAATTCCACATCCGCGGACTGTGGCACGTCGGTGATGCTTAGGAATCTACCGAGCCCTGGCTGTCAGACGTTGGGTTCTGCAAGGCAACGGCAAAGCTAAGTCCTAGCACTGGTGTTTTTTTCATGTCTCGCACTCTGCCTCCGCACCATTCAGTTGAGGAGGATTTCCTGACCCTTACAGTACCCCCTGCCAAGACTCAACACAGAAGTGAACTGCCTGTGTCCCAGTCGGGCTGCATTTTCAGTAAGGGTGTCCTAAAAAGTCCTATGGCCAAAGGCCTGACGGCTGAGAGGGACGGCAGCTTAGGCTTGATTCGGGACTTCAAGAGCACCCGGCCTTAAGCTCTTGAACCATAAACGGTCCAGTCAACCCTTTTTCAAGACTTTGAGCGTTAAGGAAGTCCAATCCCGTTTTTCTGCTTCCGAATTTGGATGCCAGCAGAACTTCGCAATTCAATATTGCACTCACATCCAAGCGGCGATCTTCAGAAGTTAGTTGCACGCTTCACATCTCGGGCGCCTCGACGACCGAACAGATTGGGACAGTACATGTTGTTGCGGGGCCCCTCCTGACCGCAAAGTGCTTTGCTTTCCAACAACAACTGTTCGGGGTTGTGCAGGTTTCAAAAGATGCGTTGGGGTGTTTCCTTTTGGGGAAGAACCGTATTGTTACTATTTGAAGGCTCCCCAGAAAACTTTGACGGGACCCGCCCAAAACACCCGGCTCAGCATGAACGGGCCGACTTTTTCATGCCCCAGTCACCAGCTGTGGAACAGATGGTTGTATCACTGCTAGCCAAGGAATAACTACACACGCTCCAAGCTCTTGGAAATGCTCGATTCAGAAGGTTTCGCTGGGAAATACAATTTTGTGTGGCTCGTCACGAACCTGCGTACACCATTCAGGATGCTTTGTTTGTGTTGATCTTTTGAGAGATGTGGCGTGTCTGATCCACTTGCAATGTTCAGTGGGTTTCGGTGATATCGGTGTCGCAACTGAGGTATTTGCCCATTGATTTTCACACGCAGGTGGGCGTCTGTCCTCCCATTTCTGTGTCTTATTGCTTTCGTCGCTTCAGAGCGCGTTGACCATACAAGAGAGGCCAGCCTGGGCTATGCGTTCGTGAACCTGGTGGACAGCTCCCACGTGCCCCAGATCCAAGAAAAGCTCACAGGTCGCGAGCTCGGCGAGCTCAGAGGCGGTTTCTCTTCCAGAGCAGGTCGGAGCTTGTCTTGCAGAAAACCCTAAACCCTAAACCCTAAACCCTAAACCCTAAACCCTAAACCCTAAACCCTAAACCCTAAACCCTAAACCCTAAACCCTAAACCCTATAGAAGTTTTGTTCTGGCTTCTTCCGATTTTCTGTTGCCTCCTGAGGCTTCAAGAAGTGGAAGGTGCCCAGCAAGAAGGTTTGCGAGGTGCAGTTGGGTAGCGGGATGGGTCGGGGAAGTGTGAGGATTTGTGGATTTCAGCCCACACGTACCGAAAATGCCGCTACGTATTCCAGGCCATGAGATGCTCAAGATACTCGAACAAATTCTCATTACACACGACCGCCAAAAAACCGGCTTACACTGGCTCACACTGGCTTACAAAAACTCTTCAACCCTTAAAAGCCCCAAGCCAAGCATGCATGCACTAGGTGCGCCTTTGTGGGCCGTGGCCCGATCTGGAGGCTCATGTGGAGAGATATCGAAACAGTTCTGTCAGGGCCCAAGTCCTGTGGCGACTGTGCTTGAGCTGTAGGTGGCTTCATCGGCATGATCTAGCGCCCTTAAAACCTGGAGCATGATTGAATCCTAAGTCCTAAGCCAAAACACCCCTTCGCTTCACAGGTCATGCATCCCAGCGTTCCCGAAGAGTTCAAGCCCGCCCTTTTCGAGAAGGGCAAGCAGGTCCCCTTCCCGAAGCCCTCCAAGGCGGGGTCAAAGAGTTCGGTTTTTGGCCATGTAAGTACCATAAAGCCCAAAAAAACCCCTAAAACCCTGAAACCCTGAAACCCTAAAACCCTAAAGCTCTGCGTTTGGCAGAGTTCGCCAGGTTCCGAAGCCTCCTCAGATTCGAAAATTGCCTGCCCGCCCGCTCACGGAAGAGAAGCAGAAGGAGCTTCTGGGATGGGTTGTGGTAGGGTTCAGGGTTTAGGGATTATAGGGTTTAGGGTTTAGGGTTTAGGGTTTAGGGCAGGGTTTAGGCGGCAGAGGGGGGAAGCGGAGTGCTGCCGAGGGAAGACTTCTCAGGAGACACCATGCCCCTCACACGTGTCTGTCTTTCCTCCCACGCCGTTTGAATGTGCAGAGAGCCCCGGGGTAACCCGATAATCCATCATCCTAAACCCTAAGGGTTTAGGATTTAGGGTTTAGGGTTTAGGGTCCTAGACCCTAAATCAGGACATGCATGTGCTCACCCCGGGCCTGGTCCAGCGCAGCGTTGTCTGAGAGTTCGACAACCAGGTGCAGGGGTTGGAGTGGCCCATTGACAGATGGTTCTTGGCTTCGTCGGGAGGATTTGCGGAGTGTGTGGGTCTTCAATGCGCTTGGAGCGTGCCGGGTAGCTTGTGATACTTGTGACCAGTGCAAAGCGCGACATAACAGAAGCCAAGCCTTTCTGTGTTCGAGCCGCATCATGTCCGACTGCCGAAAAGCAAAGCAGCAAGGACCCTCGGCAACAGTGAGCCGGAATGCTGGAGAGTGGGTTGCCTCCCATGGGCAGTCCCAGTTGCTGGCAGAATCGCCTGAGAACCACCTCAGTTTCCTGAACTCGCTAAGCAGGCTCGGTCTTACAGCCGGCATGAACCGACAGAAAGGGATGAACACTTCGGGATGTAGAAAGTTTGAGAAAGGCCAACTCATGTGCTGTCAATGCTTCAAAGCTCGCAGAATAATATGGTTGGAGGTGGGATGCAAGAACTGGAAGCGCGCCACTGTGATTTTAAGGCTGTCGTGCGGAACTTTCACACTCCAGCTTCTCCATCTCGGTTGCCAACAGCAGCAGGGGTCGGACTCCTGCGAGATATTGGAGAAGAGAGTCGTTATCAGTGTCGCTTTGATTTTCCCCCGCTCTCCGAAGAGGACTGTGCTGATTGTAGGAAATCCTTCTCTAACACAGCATAGCAAGAAGCAGGTACAAAATAGGACCAGCCATGCGGCGCATTGGCTGTGGTAATGCCACATTGTTCGACCTCGACCTTTTACACTGGAAAATGTTTGAAGTTCTTGCCGCAACCCAACCCCCCCTCCCCCCCCATAGTGCCTGCAATGCATGTGCGGTCCTCGGAGTGCGTCTGTACAGATGCTTTTCTTGGAGGATCTGTGCGCCTCTATCGTGATTGACGCAGAGGTGTGAAAAGTGTCTCAAACTGTTGTTGGTGTGCTTGGCGCACGGCTCTTTCAAGCCCAAACAGCTAGCACCTGCTCTGAGTGCAGCATGCTGGCATTTTGAAGTTCCCTGGGTGGAGTTCAGGGATCCTCCGAAAAGATGGCCTTGGGTGCTTGGGTTGCCGGGTGTTTCCTGCAAGGGCATTCAGGAGAGTCTGAAGGTTCCTCGGCACCCAGGCATGGCTTTAAAGCCATATAAGGACGGTAGCGGAGGCAAGATGAATCTTCCAGACTTGCCCGGGCATGCCGCCTTCTAGCACTTTAACCTCTCATCTTCATGACTTCAAGCAGGTGTGCAAGGAGGACCCGTGTCCCTCGATCGACTAACACCAGCAGCAGTGAATTGGAGACTGCGCAGCTATCGAAGAGGCATTCCTGGAACACTTGTCTTACAAGCTGCCTGGCATGTCAACGGATCAGCGGCTGGCTGCACCCCAACACCCATGACGTTCCAGTCCTTTCCTGCTCGGCTCTCATAGATGGAAGCACCCGCGCAGCCCAAATGTCCCAACGCCCGCAAAATTAGCCGAAACCCGACATCTTCACAGTAAGAACCCTTGACATGCCGCAGCGGCGAAGTGTCTGAGTCCTGCATCTCGCCATCTGGAACCGCACCGCCACACTCCTGTCGCAGAACAGGTTCGGGGTTTAGGGATGTGAGGAGTATTTGGCTTGCAGGCTTTGGCCCATAGACCGCGACACTATAAAGTTCAGACGGCGACGCGAGCGTTCCAAAAGCTAACAGATTTGAGCTGCCTTGCGTGGGCCGCTTAGTTACATCCGTGTGCTCATGCAGAGCCTCTGCCAATGTGGAAGCTGACGGGCGACTTGCCGGTACAAGCTCTGTCGAATTTTGTGGCAAATGAAAGCAAAGCAGACATGAGCAGACGCCATCCAGGGCCCACACTGTCCACACAAATATCACGACAAATCGAGCGCGGCAGCTCCGCGCATCCATACTTTTCATGTACTTAGCCTTCCAGCACCCAGTACATCCCAGTACGGTGTGCAGCGGTGGGAGCACACTGCCGCGAATGCGGGTCGTGGCCGGAGTGCTGGGATCTCGGTGTCCTAGACTCGATGGGGAAAGGTTTGACAAGCGCAGTAGACTGACTGAACAACAAGGACACTTCTCTGCTGGGATCCTCCAAGCGTCACAAACTGACCGCAGGCTGTGCAGAAAAGCAAAGCCTGGAGCAACGTCAAGGGGAGTGCTTCAGTTTGCTGGGGCTTTCGCCTCGGCAAGCGGAAGTTGTCAATAGCAGTTGCTTGGGCATTGTGCAGCCTCTCGTTTTGACGACAATGACCCTAACCCATCCTTCACCCAAAGTATAAGTCATTAGTTTCGATGAGCGGCAGCACAGTTCCCAAAAACATTCCTGCGGCTGGAAGTTGCCGCAGGAATCGAGAGATCACGAGACCGTTGCGTGAGCCACAGAACAGGACTGTTGTCCCATGGGGTCAGAGGACCCATGTGGGCCCTTGTGGGGCCGGACCTGTGCAGTTCTCATTGTCCAGGTTATATTGCAGATCCCAGAACTGGCCCAGAACAGTCTTCCCTAAACCCGAAACCCTAAATCCTAAACCCTAAATCCTAAACCCTAAACCCTAAGCCCTAAACGCTAAACCGGACCCTAAACCCTGCAGAGCCTCGTGGCCGGGACCCGCAGTTTCCGGGCAGGCATTGTGCGACCCTGGCACTGGTGGCCACTGTGATGGCGCGGCCTATCGAGGTCTTTCTTGGCACCACTTGTCAGCCTCTGGGGGCTGTTCAAAACTAAGATCCCGGTTTTAGGAGTTTTCTGCAATCGTAGAATATGTGCGAATATACCCGACAAGGGGACCTCCCCGAAACAGACCCTTGTTCTTTGGAGCTGCCAAAGAAGATGTTGAGGGGGCAAGTGATCTGACAGGACCTCGGCTTTGAGGTTGGCGCCATGTTCTATCTCAGTGTGGCTTTGACCTAGAGAGTCTACAGTCTAGATATTTTCTGTCCATGCTCGAAGCTGTTTTGGAATGCGGTCCTATGGAGACTAGAGGGTGGTCGGTCGAATGTTTCTTGTCCCTAAACCCTAAACCCTAAACCCTAAACCCTAAACCCTAATTAGTTTGACTTGGTGCGGACGGTACGCAGACATGTCAGGGTTGCCGAGTCCTGGGTTCGGATTGCTGGTTGAGGTTTGCCTTCGTTCATGCCGACGCCGCTCCGACTCAACTTGGGGTTTGGGTGACCTTACCAAGGCCAGACAGAGCCTCTAAAGTCAAGAGCTTCCTGGGATTCCGGTGATGACATCATCCTCGGGGCGTATGTGGGTGTCGTTTTTTGTGTACGTGCGAGTGTCAAACTAGGGTCCTTGATTTAGATCAACTTCCAACGCGACATGAAGGTCACAAAACAAAGGAAAGGAAACAACTCTCTGATCAGAACCCGGAGGCCAAGTTCTAGATTTTATCCCGAGCTTGCAGAGCAGAAGCCTTGTACACCACCTCCTAGGTCGTAAGCCAAAAGCCATGCCCCAGCCCTGTCAGTTCTTCAAGGCCGGCTCTGGCCTCACACCGGCCCCAAGTCAAAGCAAGTCCATCCACTGCTACTGCAACACGCCATAAGAGACCCCCAATATAACCCTTAAAAACCCCTGACTCAACACTGAAGCCCTGCAATGGCGCGCCGCGGGCACGTTCCCTGAGCCGAAAGGGAGCTCCATGGTGCTTGCCTTGGCACCTCCAGGGCTTTCGGAGGTTATTACTTGGCTGTCTTCTGGCTGGCTCTTGGGTTTAAACCTTTTGGGTTTTTGTACAAACTACAATAAGGAGCCCAAAGTTAATCTTGTGCGGAACTCTGCCACCCTCGTCCGGGTCTCCTAGCGAGGGTGTCCCATCCCTCGCACCCCCAAACATCTCTGCAAAGTATCCCTGGAGTGCCAACCCCCAGGCAATCCTGCCCACTGAAGAATCCGGCGCAGACTCCCACAGAGTATCGGAATTCCCCAATCCCGCATGATCCCTACAGAGTAGGATGTTCGAAATAAAAATGCATACATAATGAGTATATCAATACATGCAAATGTACATATGTATATATGATATGATGTGATGTGATATGATATGATATGATATGCACATATACATTACACATTTATATGAGTTGTGGTATTCTTCGTCTTCTTTTGGGGGTAAGGCGCGAACAAACAGTACTTCCAGAGATGACAAGCCAGTTCTTCTGAGGCCTTCGAAGTGGTTTTCGATGAGAAGGCGCCCGCCTTGGTTTCCGTACTGTACGAGTGGTTTAGGGTTTAGGGTTTAGGGTTTAGGGGTGCAGTGTGCTCCGGGACACTAAGTATACCCCTGAATCTTCCCGAGAGAGTCCGAGGCTAAGGCATGCTGCTGCAGTCGCAAGCTAGTCGTCGCTGTTGAAGATGATGCTGACTGGGGAGGGGTCATGGACACCTTTTACGTGTCTTTTACCAAAAGTAGACTTCCCGGATTCAATGCATTCTGTCCATCGGACCACGATTCACTTGGCAAGTCTCCTGGTAGCTCGTGGTCCCTTACCCAAGGTACTTTAGGGGGCTTTTTTGTAACAAAGACCTCCAAAACGAACTTTGAGGGAGCTGACCACGTGCGGAGGTCAAAAAGCTTGGCTTCGAGCTCGGCTTAGAGGAGGACAGCGAAGCCTCCAGTAGCCCTGGCCATATGTTTAACGGGCTCTGGCTTGCTTGCTGGTTCTTAGAAGGGGGGGAGTGTTTAGGAGAAGCGGAGTCGGGTGAAGTAGAGTGGAGAGTCGACCGAGACGAAAGTCTGGTGCGCTAAAGCGGTATTGCCTCCTGAGCCAAAGCTCAAAGACAGACAAACCACAAAGTATCCAGACAAAAGGCGGGCAAGGAAAAGAGAACACAAGACACGAAAGCCCACGAGGCCGCACGCCGAGGGCCGCGAGACTGTCGCCAAACCTCTGAAAAAGGGTCGGCGATTCGAAGTCGTCAGCACAGATGCAGTGCTGAAACCGAGGGCTGCGGAAGCTGGCGAAAACTACCCTTAAGCAGGCGAAAGCCAAATCTTTGTGCTCGGATGGCTGCGCGCAATCGCGTCCCCACCTGAGTCTGTTCTCTCAGAGTACGCCAGGCCGCCGTCCTTTGCCTGACCTTGCTCAATGCTTTCACCATGGTCACGAAGTAGGTGTTCAAGCTAAACCCTCAACCCGAAACCCAAGAATTGAAAACGGGCCAGAGGGTGAAGCTGGGTGGGATCCGTTGGATCAGGTGTCTACCCCCCAGCAAACAGTTGACATGAGGTGCTGTATAAGCGCCGGAGTGGCAGAATTGGGTTTCAAGCGACTCAAGTCTACAGGAAGGACCCTTATGAGGGACCTCGGAGGTTTTTTGGAGGTTTCTTGGGGGCTACTTAGCTATGTAGGGAATATATAAGGCATATAATAAGGCTTTTTAGAGGAATAAGATGAAGAGTCCCTCCAGGAACCAACCTCCCAAAGCTCCACTGGGAACCAGCAAGTGAGGATGATCGACCCCACATCTCGGGCGTGAAGCCTGGCTTGGGCCCGAGGTTTGTGGCGCAACGCCCATTCCTGAACAGGAAGGTTATGTGTTCGGTTGCTGGGTCTGCTGCCTTTCGGCAGGACATGAGTGTGGTGTTGAGCTGACGCATCTATGTCAGTCAGCCTCATCAGGCGGTTCAGCGATTACATTGGGAGTGTTGGCACCCCAGCCACTGCACAGGAGGAGAGTCCTGCGACATTTGGGTTTGCCATGTCGTGCCGTGATGTGTGCTGGTGCCAGTTTGAGTAGATACAGTCTCGTCTGTGGAGATGTTTGATGGGGGTGGCCTTCTGCCCGAGGCGTGCAGGTGACATCCTCGTCTCCATCAATGGCGCCTTTGGCCCAGCTGGACAATTGCCAGACTGCACTTGGCCATGAAGCAAGATCTGAAGCAGGATAAGGGAACGGGCTGGAGCAGAGCTTCTTCTACTTAGCACATGGCTGCGCGCATGTGCTGCAGCCCCGATGGCTCAGGCACCTGTTGGGAAGCCAACCCGAGATGAGATCAAGGCTCCAACATCCATGAACATCCAAGACAAATCTATAAGAACCTAAGGGTTGTTAAAAGGTTTTTGCATGGTTTTGCGCAATTTCTTAAAGCCCTCTTGGGTTCGGCTCGAGCTTGCGTAACATGGGACACATGGGTCCGGAAAACCACGCCAAGAGCACCCTAAGAGCACCAGAACAAGGACCCAAAGGGTTTAGGGTTTAGGGTTTAGAGTTTAGGGTTTCGGGTTTCGGGTTTAGGGTTAAGGGTTCTGCACCACCCCGTTTGCGGCCTCTACGTAGGCCTTGGCGAGAGCGGGCCCACTGGAACAATGGAACCCTGAACCCTAATGGGGTGAGAATTGGGTTATACGTACAGTGAGAATTGGGGTTACGAAGTACCATGAAGCACCGAGAGGGTCATCGATTTCGATGTCTCGGGTGCGGAAGAATCCCATCATGCAAGCACTAGTTGGAGAACTTTGAACCTGTTGCGGCAGCCCTGCTCTCGTTCAGGCAGGATTGCTTAAGGCTTAGGCTCAGAATTGCTCTCGTTCAAGCTGCGGACTTGGGAGGTGTTTTTTTTTCAGTATATTTTTGCAGATTTCATCGTGGCAGGCGCTCCTGAAGGTACGGCCGGTGACGTTGCAGTGTGGACCTGAGCTGTAAACTCGCATCCCTTCCAGAACACATACATCCGTGGCCCCCACAATAATTAGGGGTAAACCCCGTGAAGCTGCATGGCCATCCGAGCCGCAAGCTCACGCAATCCTTCAACCCTGAAAACTTGTAGACGTCGGGGATTGCAGACATGCAGTTGTTGAAGGCTGGAACGCATCACCAAGAGTGGTGGTGGAGGCACAACTGCAGAGCTGAGCTTGTGAAGGAGCATCGAGCCATCGAGCCAACAGTTCCAAAGCCGAAACATCCCCGCAAGGTGAGGTCAGCGACAGCGGCTCCGAGTCGGACACCGGCCAGGCCACCGCCAGGGGAGGTTTCGGTCAGAGCAGCGTAAGCGCGCGGGGGCGAGGGAGAGAGAGAGAGAGAGAGCTTCAAATGCAAGCAGGCAGGAGGAAGAAAGACCTGAAATGGAGAGCGTTGCCCGTTTTTGAGGGGTTCGCGTAAAGCCTTCGAAGCCGATGCGAAGTCTGCGGCAAGGCCAAGAGTAGCCCCAAGGAAGCCCGGCTGAATGCCGACATGGCTCTGCTGCACGGGGCCCGGATAGGGGCGAACCATGAACCATTATTTTTATCGCGCGGTGCCAAGAGATGTAACAGATACTTGCATTGAAGGGCAGGTGAAGGTTGTCAGTCTGCCCCTGTGGCGAAGTGGTGCCTCGGAATTGTGTGGGTTGCAGGGTTGCAAGAGTTCTGCCTGCTCAGGTGCGCAGCGAAGGCCAAGTCTTCCAGTGCTGGCCGTTCAAAGGCTCGTGCAGGGGGCTGGGTTGTCTGGGTTGTCTCAGTTGTCTCGTGGTCAAGCATACCGCCGCAAGTGGCGGGATGCCTCGCCAGGGCTTTGTTGACCATTAGGCCTCATTAGGCTGCAGCATCTGGATTCAAACCAGCACTGAAATTCCGAGCAATGTCGGCAATGCCTCATGACAATGATCATCGCTGGAAGGGTTTGGCGGTGCAATGTTAGGTCTCGTAGCTTTGCCTCTTGTGTAAAACTTGACATAGGCCATCATATGTCCACACGGTAGGATGGAAGCGTCACTTCCATTTTATGCCAATTTAGCACGTCAGTTGGGTGCCATGCGCGTGAGGGTCTTGTGCGATGCCTCTGCTGGCGGCACGCGTTTTCTAGTTCGAGTTCCCCAAGATCTGGAGCTGGTGGCAGATCTTGTCAGGCACCTCCATCTGCGCCTGCCGGAGGAACTCACCTCGCTGGTTTTGAGGGTTGGTGGTTTCGCGCTGCTTCCAACACTTCGCCTGGCGGACATCCTCCGGGACGATGACGAAGTCACCGTCAGTGTGAGCGGCTCCAGCTGCATGCAGGAGGCGCTGCCGCTGAAGGGGCTGCCGCAGGGGACGCTGCCGCAGGGGCTGCTGGGGGCACCTCCCGCGCCTGCGTCCTCGGAGGCGCCTGTGGCCACGCCGGAGAAGAGGCGGAAGATGACGGAGCCAGGTTCCGGAGAGGCTTCCGCTATCAGCCAAGATGCCTCTCCGAAGTCGGTGCAGTTGCCTCCCTTCCCTCCGGCACCCGCAACGCAGTCGGGCAAGAAGCCGAAGGAAGGAGGCGCTCGAGAGACACACATCCTTCCCTCTAAGGCGAAGAAGGAGGCGAAGGAGGCGAAGTCCAAGGCCCGGGAGTTGAGAAGCTTGAACAACGCCATCAACGTCTCAACGAGCTCAAAATGTCTCAGAATCAGACTAAAGCCCTCTTTGATAACCTTCATGTTCCTGAACATTGGAACATTAGTCATGAGACCCCACCTATAACCGCACCTAACTCGCTTCTGCTCTGATACGCCTGATTGCCCCCCTTACACCCCCCTAAGAAGAAAATCCCCCCGCATCCCCGAAAGGATGCACTGGTGACATCGAAGCAGGCAGCTGCCGAAGCGCGGAAGGCGGGGAATTGGAATGACATCGGGATCGCAGCAACTGAGAAATAGGTCGGGCCCTACAATCAATCACCTGCCAATTCCTTAGGGGCGATTCTGATGTTGCGTGCAGCACAACCTTGGAAGGTGCTATCAGCACGCTCGAGCCTGCCGAAGTTTGAGGCGAAAGATGAGGATGTGAACCAGGTGCGTGTCCAGACTCTTTACCATGGCCAAAGCGATCTCGTAGTGGCATCTTAAGGTGATAGCTAGGCCATGGTATGAGGTCACTGTCTGACCCAACTGGTGTTGGTAGTCCGGACGAGCTGCAGACTCCGCCCCTGAAAGCCCCTCAGGCTCGCTCAGTGAACCATCCGCTCCTCGGAGATCTTGAGGCGGCACCTTGCGTTTTTGGGTGACGTTGGCTCGGCATGTCGGGCTGCAGCTAGAGTTGGAAAACTCATCAACTTAGTTTTTTCGATGCATGAAGACTAAGAAAGACCCTTGGCTGAATGCATGACTTCCAAGGGTTCTGGAGCCACCCTTGCAGGTGCCCGAAGGGCAGCGGACGGACGAGTTCGTGAATCGGAAGTTGAGGACGTGGAGCCACACAAAAAGTTGATTGATGGCTAATGGCTGCTAGGATCGAAGTTTGACCATTGCAGGGTCTGCAAGTAAAGTAAAATCGACGCAGCCTCTGCAAGATCCATCCTGAAGGACCCTCAGGAAGGCTATCCGAAGACAGGCGGAATTTGGGGTTCATGATCCAGTTCTTCAGAGTCTACTTCAGTTACATATGTGATCAATCGGCTCAGTTAGAAGAAGAGATGATTTTCCGTGACTCTGCAATAGAGAGAAGGCCGATTGCGAGCCCTGTTTTATGGGCAGCAACGTGCAGGTTGAGCACTATTTCGGCGACACCAACTGGCCCAAGGAGCGGCTGTTTGGGATCGAGGGGTCCAGAAGGATCAGCGCGTATCAAAGCCATGAGTTGTTCTGGATTCAGGCTTTGTGCCTTGAATCTTGCTCCCGATCTTGTGGAGCCACCCGCTACACGCATGTAGAGGTTCCGGCCTGATTCAGTTTCCTCAGTTTGCCGAGGTCGCCTGAACAATCGCAAAGCATCCGCTGGAGTGTCCAATTGTGCAACTATCTGATGGAGCTGTCGCCCACAGCCGGGCACGCCCCGGGCGGCGCAGCTCAAGGGCCCCGACGACAACAACAACAACAACAACAACAACAACAACAACAACAACAACAACAACAACAACAACAACAACAACAACAACAACAACAACAACAACAACAACCACAACCACAACCACAACCACAACCACAACAACAACCACGTATGTGGGGGCGGCACGTCGAGCGCCATGTTATGGCAGCGTCCTTCGAAGTCCTGCCGCCCTAAACCCCCCCCCCTCCCCCCAGGAGCCGCTGATGCTGCCGATGCTCGCCCCCCGGATCCCGCGAAGCCTCGATGATGCGCACCCCTGCCCCGCGCCCGGCCGCGCATCATGAGCATCAGCGGCTCCTGCCTCCAGGCATGCGTTGCTTGTGGGGGCACATGCTGGCCTCAAAACGGAAAGGTCCGTGACAGCACGAAACCCACGGTATTTATAGCGTTTTCTGCGTTTTCCAAGCTCTCAGCCGCAGCCGAAACCCGAGGCCCACCCCGCTGATGCTTATGATGCGCGCTCTTGTGGGGGTCTTTCGAGTGGCCGATGCCCCCCAAAAAACATCAACAATCGCGTCTTCGGCAAAAGTTAAAAAATAGAGTCGATGATGCTCTCCGGGCCGCGTTTCGGGGTAGCTAAAGCTAGGGCTGGCGCCTAACAGCGTCGGGGGGGGGGGGGGTAGGTAGGAGGGGGGGGAGTAGGGGGGTAGGGGGGTGGGAAGGGAAGGGAAAATGATTTTAAGGGGCTGCGCCCATGGGCGGGCAGCGCACGCAGAAGCCCGGGGCGAGCAGTTTCTAAGCATGTTGAGGCCCCTAAACTCCCTTAAAATCTCTAAGCGTTAAGTTGCTAAGCATTTTCAGGCCCCTAAACTCCCTTCAAATCTCTAAGCGTTTGAGGCTCCTAGACTCCTTTAACGTTTCTAAGCACTTTATAAGGCCCCTAAACTCCCTTTTTCCTAGCCCCGGGCTTAGACACGTCGCTTATGCCCGCCCTTTGGGGGGCCTCATGCTCCTGATGCGCCCCCGGGGTCCCGCCCCGGGAGCCGCTGATGCTCCTGATGCGCGCCTGGGGGTCCCGGGCTGGACCCGCTGATGCTCATGATGCGCGCCCTCTGGGGGCCTCCGTGGCGACGCAAAAAACCACGAAAAAAAAACCGTTCACCGGCGGCACGCGGGGGTCGGCGGCACTGGCGTCCGGCCTAATTCTGCTTCGCAGAAGGCCAGAGGCCAGCAAGGCTATTCCCGGGACGACCCGGGCTAAAAGGTCCGCATTTGCTCGGTCCTTTGGGGACCTCGCGCTGCCCGATTTTTCTGGTGGTGGGGGGTGGGGGTGGGACCAGTTTTTTGTGGGAAAGAGGGGGTATAGGGGACGGGGGGGCAGGCGGGTTGGGGGGACCGGGCGGGTGGGATTCCTCGGCGCTCGACCCCCAGAGCGGGGTCGGCGGATACCACTAAAAGGTCGAAAGGCTTCTGGCCTAGCAAAACTCGAGGATGCAGGCAGGAACGCTTCAGGGGTGACCGTGCACTCCCCCCCCCCCCCCAAAAAAAAAAAACTTGTTTGAGGAGGTTCGCCTTGGGAACTCCTTTGTAGAGGGTAGAGTGGGGGGCTAGCTTCCTTTTCTGCTAAACCGAGTGCAACATTCTTCAGGACAATCACCTCCAATCCCTGGCGGATGGCGATGGTTTCGTGGCCCTTGATAGCATCGCCGACTTCTCTCTGCTGAAGCAGTTGTGCAGTCTGGGCTGCACAGCAACCTCGTGCGACCTCCCAGTGTCATAGACACCTGTGTGTAGTTGTGGTTTAAGCAGGCTTGACGTGGTGATATGATGTCAGAGGGGGCTTATCAATGTGCCATAATATGAAGTAAGGTTTCTGTTGCTGTTCTTGGTACGTGTGCAGATGGTTACGAACATTGGTGAAAGCAGTTGGGTGTCCTTGACCCTGCTTCATATCATCGCCAAGCTCAGGCACCGACATCCCCACCATCCGCGCAAGCCTTGAGACGTCCGAGGTTGGACCCAGAGCCATGAAGTCACAGGAAGCTGTGCTTTGCATCCCAGCATGAGCCACATTCCTCCGCATCAGCTGCGCCAAATCCTCGCCCCAGACTGCAAGGTGGTCGAGCTTTCTTCGTGCGGCGAGCGCCTGCGGAAGTGTGGGCTTGAGCCAGGGTGGAAGCGTGCGGAAGTGGCATAGCTTCTGGTGAAAAAGCCCTGCAGAGCTGGTATTGTGAAAGCGCTCTCCCGTCTTTACAAGCTACAAAGTGAACAAACTGGGCCGGGGATGATAGAATAAGCAATAGAACGCTTTCGTCTCCAGTATCAGAACTGCACCCGCAAGCTTTTACTCATAACATCTGTCAACATAGCCGGGTGCTGTAGCGCCTTTCCCTGCTTGGGCTCTGGCCGGCCTGGTGGGCGTGGCGCCTGGCCTGATGCAGACAGCATGTAGCTACTACGCCGTATACTACCGTGTGATACGATGTTCTACAGTTCAGGCCCTCATCACACGCGAAGTGCGTTTACCTGAGGAATGCTATCTGTCAGCAGCTGCAAACCTGCGGACTAAGGGGAAACGAAGTTTAGGGACGAGGCTGCTTGCAAGTCCTTGAAACTCTGTCTAAGCAAGCTTTTGAAACCTGAACCCCTAAACCCTAAAGCCTACACCCTGGGCTCAAGGCTGAAGGCTGAGGGATTTGGCAACTCGGGAGGCCCCGAAACCTGCTGCCGGCGGGTATGCCGCCGAGCCGCCTGCAGAAGTTGGGGCCTTGCAAATTTCTTCCTCTGAGTAGGCTTCCGAAGGTAGTTAGGAGTTCAGAGTTATATGAGATTCCAAGCTATAGGAGTTATGCGTGGGAGAATGAGAAGGAATTTTGTGGAGGCTGGTCACATGAAGGCTCCACAGGCTACACGTACTACCTGTCAATCCTCTTTGGAGCTCCGGCTGAAGCGCCGTTTCCAAGTTTCTGAGAGCTCAAGCACAGCCTCTTCGCCTTTTTGCTTTTCTGTTGGAGTGCCGGCAGATTTTGGGGAGTAGTGCCGGCTTTAGTCGTTGCAGGCCTGGAGCTTAGGGAGATTTTGTGCGGAAGATGGAAGACGTAGCACACCGCAGCATCATCTAAAAGCGCAGGGTTTGAGCAAAGCCTCAAACTCATACAGAAGACAGCTTGGATAAGATCTTGCCATGCCGAGCTTGATGACAGGAATGCCAGCAGACCAGCCTTGTTCCGCTCCATGTGAGGGTGATCTCGATGTCGCTGTGATGTCTACCTCCCATTACAAGAGGCGCCGGCGGCTTCTGGGCATGAGAGCGGGGAGGACATGAGCACACGCTGAGCTGGAATCTAGGTCTAGGCAGTCGTACCCCGGCTGCAGGCATGATAGATTCATGCTTCTTCGATCATAAACAAAGGACCCCTAATGTAAGTCGACCACCCGCATGAAGCAGGACAGTGCGGAAGAAAGCCGCGGGGCAGATCCATCGGTGACGTGGCATCCTCAAAAGCGGGCTTGTGGCTTGTGTATGGCGACCGCGTGCAGTTGCCAAGCACTGTTCTCAACAGGCCTTGTACCATTGTGGCCCGGCTGGTATGCCCAGCAACAAAGACTTTGCCCCAGTTGGCACATAAATCCTCACACCCCTCAAACCAGGGCCGAGCGTTTCGACCGGGACATGGACCTGTGGCTCCCTGAGAGTTCCAATTGTGCATTTCAAGCTTGAGTATTCTGATGTTCAGGGATGAATGGGGTAGGAAGGGGGGGACCAAAGTTTATGATCCATTCAAGGTGCCAGGGTTAGAAGCCCGAGTTTGCATGCACAGGTGCAGCATCGCAGCACAGCATGGTGTGCTCAGCAGCTTTTGCCTGAAGCCGTGCAGTACCGGAATCCAAGCAGAATCCATGATGAAACCTTTAAGTTTGGTCATCCTCTACTAGGAAGGCCCTTGAAAGCATGGGCCGCCTCCAGCAGCAAGACCAGACATGGCCTTGAGCATCAACCACGACCTGAATCCCGAAGTTGCCTCAACACTTTCTGGCGCCACCATGGGCCGAGCCCTCGTCTTGGTGGCAGCCGCCCTGGCACTTTGTACGCCAGGCTGGGGATCACCGGAAGCTGTGTGGGCCCCCATTTCCTTCACTCCCGTTCCATCCGCCTCTGACAGGTGCCATGGCAGAGCCCATCAAGGTTGCGGTGACTGGGGCAGGTAGGTCTCGGGCGGTAGGGCATGCGTCGGATCTCTATGCAGATGTTTAGGAGTTTAGGACTATGAAAAGTCCTGCGCAGGGCATTGGTGCCGTAAAGTACAAAGCGAGGCCGAACTTGCAGCCCGAATCGTTGGTCATACATACCATGCAGCTACGTTCCATGTGCGTGCAAGTCTCTTTCACTCTACAGTAGTCTAAAATCCCAAGCCCGGACATTCGGTGCAAACAGGAGGGCAAACCGGGGGTCACGTCTTCCGCAAGATGCTTCGGAGGCCAGTCGTGAAGATGTGACCATGGCTCACCATGCTGCACCATACTACAGCCGACTTCTTTGCAGGCTCCCATCATGTCCATCGTATTTTCGCGCACGTTCGGGGTACCCCCCCCCCGCCCCCTTTGGGCAATACGCATACTGATCATGTTTGGCTCCGCGCAGGCCCGAGCTCTTCAGCCCCGTGGGAATTGCGCGCACGGAGAGCTCTAAGCAGGCTCCTCTTTTCCTCGTGGCCAGATGTACATGGAGTTTCATGGAGGTTGCGTCCATACCTAAATCTCCTTATGCCATGAAAGATATAAAGAGTTGCCGAAGTGTTCATGCGCTCACAGAACTGTTGCAACTTCTACCAAGACCATCAAGACCTTGAGAAAGATCGAGTTCCTGACCAGTTCGCTGTCTTCTGCACCTTGTGTAGGAACCCGCGCCAAAGAGAAGCAAGGACCCACAGGCAACGGTCCAAAGCCCTCAACTGACTCAGAGAGGCGCTGGTGGAGGATTCTGGCGCGTTGCCGGAGCAGGCTGGGGGGTTTATCGAAGATCCCAGGAAAAGAGTGTATGTACATACATGTATATATATATTCTAATATAAGTATAAATAAATAAATATAGACAAACACATAAATAAACAAATATGAGTAGAAATATTTAGGTAAACCCCCTGTATGTGTATATGAGTTTTTATGGATGCATTGTAGTATATTTTTCAAATGGTATATAGTTTCGGGAGCATTTGTATTGAGACTTTCTGCTAGTTGGAGGGCCGAATCCCAACGGTCGAGTGCACAGAGTCATCGTGCACTGACTCCCAGTAAACGCTGCTTTGAACATGTACAGCAGCACTTGCACACTTCTCCGCCGGCAGGTGATCGTCGTTGACCTGGTGGAGGCCCCTCATCCCTAGCCCCCTCAGCCCTAGCTGTCTGAAGCGCAGTCTTGTTCCAGTCTCTGTCAGTGGTGTTGAAACCTGGTACTGTAGCAGCCAGGAAACTGAAGGCAGCGCTTCCCATGCAGATGTCCAGCAAGAACCAAATTTAAATGCCATCAATTGAATAGTACCGCTAGTACGGCTGCATGGTGGAAGCAATCGCTGCAAACAGGGACATGCGTACCATTCCCAGCGCTGGAACGCAGAGGCTGCCAAAGAGCCAAAGGGCACAGCCGGTCGAGCACTCGCGGCTGCCTTGGCAGGCCAGCCTGGGTGTTTCCGTCAGCTGTCTGTAGGCTTGAGCAGTTCAGCAATGACCTGTGAGGCTGTGCTGCGCTTGTCATCGGAAGTTCGGCCAAAGTAAAGCCGACAGGCTGGGTTGCTCGACCCAGAGCTATTTGCACTGGACTTGCGGGAATGTTGCCGCTGTTGCTTGGGCCGAAGCAAGCCCCATGAAGGAATGGACTTTGTGTGGGTGTGTGTTTTGATTGTGCTGCCAATTGTTTCCCCTCTCTGGAATACGGCGACAAATTTGTTTCAAGTCTCTGACATTCTCAGGCGGCATCAACGCAGAAACGGGGCGCCCCAATATGGGCTACTTGGAACTGAAGCGATGCGAGGTCTTGTGACATCTGCACAGTGACGCAAGTTCTGGCAGCATTCAGCTTAGCAGTTGTCCTGTGTATGTCAATTGAGGGCGCCACACACTTCGAGATTCACTTGGTGCCATGACATCAGGACACCAAACAGAGCTGAACCCCTTCCCGCTGAGGATTCCCTGACGGTCAGCCGTACTTGGTGGATTGGTTGGCGCAGCCCCTCGTCGCATTCGGACAGACTTAGATGCAACATTCCTTGCTTCCTCGGCTTTCGGAGCAGCTTGTGTAAATTCCGCATGCTCTCGGCACTCAGGGAGTGGATTAGCATATATTAGCATGGCTTAGCTGTAAAACCCTTCGCTCACCTTTGAGATGAGACCTGCTGCTGCGCGCGAGCTTCTCTGTCTAACCCTCCAAGTATAAACCCGACTGTCAAGGGCGCTGCATACCATTGCCATGCAGGAGGGCCCAGATCGACGCCGCGCGGGCAGCTGGCGCGGGCCACGTGACGATTTGCAGCTCGATGGGCGGAACCAACCCGGAGCCTTGCAAGAGCTTCCGATAGATCATGCTTGTGGTCATCTGGCATGAGGTATGTTCGGTGTTGCGGCTTTGCCTTGCGTGCTTGCGTGGTCGGGAGCCTCACGACACCTAAGCCCTTTTGCTGCAATTAAGCAAAAACACAAGCGTGCTTGCTTGCAGAGGACCATATGCTCAATCGCTTCGGCCGGACGACCGACGGCCGTGGCGGAGGCATTCTCCTCTGGAAGCGGTGCTCTGCCTCGTCAACATTGTGCCATCCGAAATGACTGAAATGAGGTAGTTAGAGGATGACGAGAGATCATGATTGCATGTTGAGGTGTGCAGAAGGCAGTCGATGTGCTGAAACTTTGTGTATCTTAGGGATGACCATAGCTCAGCTCGCCCCCAGGAAAGCAGAGAAGTACTTGATCGATTCTGGGCTTACCTACACCATCGTCCATCCCGGAGGCTTGGGTACGTTCCTCAAGGATTCTAGTCCACTGGCATGGGGAGATGAGCGAATGAAACGGTCGTGTCTCAAAACTGCAGACGCTGTAAACATGTCGTCGGGACGGACCTATTGTACGATCTTTCTCTCCTTTCCAATGTCCTGAGCTCTGTCGCCTTCAAGGCAACCAGAGACAAGACCAACCGGCTATGCTAATTATATGGACCAGTACAAACGCGCAAGCTTCACATTCTTCTGAAGGAAAGCATGAAAAAAGATGTTGCGAGGACAACCCCTGACTCGACCAAATGTCTCGTTCCAGGCTTGTTGAACGAGCCGGGAGGCAAAAGGACTTTGGCAGCTTCGCGGCATCTATTGCAATATCTGAGCCTTGTGCTGTCGTAAGCCGAGCTCTACTGCACAGCAGCAGCAGCAGCTAGTTATCCACATCTCGCAGGCATGGGCTCGCATGGCTCAGGCTTCAGCATGTCTATATGTCTAGCTGCAGGTAGTGGGCATGGACGACAAGGTGCCCACTGAGTCGCGGTCAATCCCCCGCGAAGACGTGGCAGAAGTGCCCTGGGCAGTGAACGTGGGGAGGACGTCAGCGCACAGCCTTTGAGATTGTTTATTGAGAAGTAGCGGGCAGCAAGTGATGCATGATCGCCTTCCCTCCGCATCGTTCCAGGTGCTTCTGCAAAGCTTACTGCACGGCCGCTCTGACGCAGACTAGTTCTTACTTTGCTGTCGGAGCGCCTGGAGAACGAGGTGAAGCTTGAGTGCCCCATCCATGACCGCCCTCAAGTTCGGGTGGTAGGAGTGGGCAGGAAGCCCTCAGGCAAGTATATCCACTGCCTAGAGGAGGTCTGGTTGGGACAAGCTGCCCTAAACCCTTTCTGAATTTCTAGCGCTTGTCGAACTCCCCTGGGTAAGGCGACTACCGTAATCGTTCCTTCGACCTCGTGGCAGAGCCTGAGACTGGCAATGAGGCGCGAGATGGCGTGCAGGCACAGCAAAATTTTAAGAATTAGCATGGTCGTCATCACGTTAATAACAAGTATGAGATTTCAGTTTAATGGTCATATTGAAAGAAGAAGGTTGGGTTGAGCAACTTCGGACCGACTTTCTTCTTCTTGCCAGGCGTGCGCAGACTTCGCATCGCTTCTCGATCCACTTGAGGTCACTTGGCATCCTTGGCATGGCTATCATGCTTACGGGTTTAGGATTTAGGGATTTAGGGTTTAGGGATTTAGGGATTTAGGGTTTAGGGTTTAGGGTTTAGGGCTGTCAGCTTCCCACATTGCACAAGCTGGGCAAACCACCAGGATGAACTTTAGGGCTTCAACTTTGTGGCTGTTCATTGTGAAGTTGCTGTGTGCTCAGCCTAAAAGGGCCTAGCCTCTGCTGCAACGCTGGCATGCTCTCATACTTCAATGATCTTCAATGACAAAAAAATATCAAACCCCGAAAGACTGATGGTCACAATGGTCACGTGGGGAGTTGGCGGTTTCGTTCAAGGTCGTCTTGGGTTCAAGGCAACCATGCTCGAAAATGGCAGCAAGACAATGCATCACCTGGAGAACTCTTAGCGCTGGGCTACTGTTGCTACGGGGTCTTTGCCATCCTCTTCGGCATACATTTTTTCATCGTGCCCCGATTGTCTTCTGCCATACAAAGTTCACAAAAGTCGAATCAATGTCCAATGTTGTGGGGATCTACATGGAATCGAAACAACTCGGAGCCCCCAACATGTTCGGCAACACTGGTGCGTTGCAAGAAGGATTGAAATCATACAGTGCCATTGCCCGACAACCCAACTTACCACCCCGGGCCACGCATCCCATGCAGTTCTCTCAAACACACCGACTGCGCACAGGGCTCGAGCTGTGACTACTCGCTGGGTGCCATTCCTGGTGAGGAACAAGCAGCTGAGCTCCATAGAGTCGGTCAGTCCAATTGGCACTTGTGCTAACCACGCTTTGCATGTCAAGGGTGCGCTTGTGACTTTAAAGCACATCGCGGTGCAGTGGAAGTTAAGGAAAGAGCGGAAGAGGCACTCCTGAGCTCGCTGTGACCGCTTTAGGTTAGTCACGTCAGTCTCTAGGCCTCTTGGGTGAACGTAAGCTGCTAAGCCCATGAGCATCCGTGAGCCCCCCAAGGCTTACGCGGCCCCAAGTTGCCAAGCCTTGAGCACCGAAATAAGCCTGGCATGCTACATCATGCTACATCCGAAAACCCCAAACCCTAAACCCTACAACCTGAAGTCAATCCGGAGTCCTGAGGCGCTCGTTTAAGAGAGCTTGGACTTTAGAGTGTGTTTCGGCGGCTCCCCCCCCCAATGCTGCCCTCTGCAAATTTTCGACGATCAAGCTCAACGTGATCAACGGGGCAGTTTGCATCCGTGCTTATATAGCAAGACCAGGCAGACCATGATAAACCACGCGCAGGCGAGCTTAGCAGTGAACGTAGCAGGGCTAGGTTTGTCTGCTTTGTCTTGCCTTCCTGCACCTGATTGCATGATCCAGTTCCGCCTGCGACTGCTCAACATATCTGCAGCCTGGCCAAGGCTACACAAGAAGATGAAGCCGGTATTGCAGGCTCTCCGGGCTTGGGGCAGATTGTACGAGAAGTGCTGGTCGGGTCACGTTTCGCTCTGTTTTGGCTTCGAGTCGGTCATCCTGCTTTTGAATTCGAGTTGGGTGGGCGGGTCCGCATGCTTGGCCACACGCATGCCTTTGACGCGTTTCGCTCTTGACGGCTTGAATGAGCTTCTCAGCACAATAGCCCCAGGATATACCATACCTCCATGAGGAGACAAGGAAGCCTTGAAGCCTTCACCGGCCGACCTCCTTTGGGCACTGTATCACCTGTAAGCAGCTTCTTTAGCTCCCAGCCTCGCCCGCTGCCTTGTGCAAAGGCCCAGGCGTCGGAGCCCCCGAGCCAGGCCAGGGGGCCATCCTTGGATTTTTGCTTGCAAGGCTTCTGATAAAATGCCTGAAGATGCCTGATGGCTTGGCTTAGGTCTGCTATTATACGTGCTAAATTGACTGTAGTGACTGCAGGCTTTTCCCTCGGGCGGCCCCCCTCTTCAGATGTCGGGCCAGGACAGCGTGCACTGGCAATGAAGTAGGAGTGAGGAGAGTTAGATCCCCCCAGCATGCCGCTGAATCCAACACTGCGGCTGCGGGACAGGAAGATGCGAGCCAGGCCGACATCCTCGCACACGTCGAGGTTCTCAGCTTTGAGCTGTTGAGAGTGCGACTTTCACTGAACCCGATACCGAAGGCACATCAAGCAGTGCTGTTCGCAAGCCACTGAATTATGGAGAGAGGGAACGGAAGACGAAGAACCTTGATTGACGGAAGGATGACGAAGCCATTGCGGCTGAGCTCCAACGAGAGGAGGAGGAGAAGCCATCAGTCGTAGGTCGTTGGTTGTATATGGTCGGGCGTCTGGCGCCTCCCCCCTTCCACACATGGTACAGCATGGTCTGTCATCACACAATGCCCTCCTCCGAGACCCTCCGGAAGATGTGCTCAGTGCCTTCACTTTCCGCACCTCTCCTTCCCCAAGACCGGGCCCGCAAACCCGACGCCCCAAATGATCACCTAAACCACACCCTTAATCTCAAGCTGAACCTTAGACCCCAAGCCGATTCGAAGTGCCCGCGGCTTCGCGCCGGCGCACCGCCGCACCCATGCACCGGGCGGCACCTCTCGCTTCAGGTGAACCGGCGCACCTCCGCACCGGCCAACGCACCGCCTCACCAGCGTCGCAGCGCGAGCAGCGAGAGCGGGCGCGAGCAGAGGGCGCATGCGGCTCATCGGCGCCGGAGAAGCAAGGCGGCTCATCATCCGTTAAATCCCAAACCCTGCGAACTCACGTTACATGCATCTACATGCCACATATCAACCCCAAACACTGTAAGCCCTAGACTACGGGGGTCCATGCACGTTCCGATTGCTTTTCGGAAGGAGAGGGCTGGTGTGGTCCCCGGCACGGCTTCAAGCGCCGCCGCGAGGCCAAGGGGTTTTAGGACCGAGTCTCCGAAATTCGGGGTACCTTATTGGGGTCCTTATGATAAGGGGATCCTAGTATTTGGGGATCTATACTGGGGGTCAACTAAACCCTAAACCCTAAACCCTAAACCCTAAACCCTAAACCCCCAAGATCTCAGCGCTTGAGAGCCGAGCGATTGTTGTGGATAGAGGCCAGATCTCCTTGCCGCCGCCACCGCCGTTGCGGCTGCACGGGAGGCAGGGGTCTTGGAGCTTCATGTTCAGCCCCTCAGGACGATTTCAACGAGGCAACCTATCAGTGACAAAAAGCTGCCTTGGAACACCTTGGAACACTCGGGCAAGCGGATCAGGGGACCATCCTATGCAGTAGGCAAATGGGGTGTGAGGATGCATGGCGGCTGGAGTCGTATTGGCAATGGCCAGACGGTGCGATGGTAGTGGCAATAGCACATACCATAGTACTGGTTAGGTGCTTGAAGTCGTTTCACTTAGTTAGAAGTCGTCTTGGAAGTGGCAGCAGCAGCGCTGGCAACGGCTGTGAAAGTATGTTCATTCTTGGCTCCTTGGTATCCCTGTCTGACCATATAGGACAGTAGCATTCCTGTCAGCTGGAGCAAGAATCAGCTGGAGCAAGAAGCGCATGGGCCTAAACCCTAAACCTTATTTCAGGCAATGGCCTCTTTATGAAGGGGTAACTGTCAAAATGGCCCGTAACAGAAACAGATTTGGGAAGAGATTCCGTAAATATTTTTAGGGTTCAGGAAATTGGGACCCCCGCAGGCCCGTGACAGAAACAGATTTGGGAAGAGATTCCGTAAATATTTTCAGGGTTCAGGGTTTAGGAACCCGGCCAAAGCTGAAAGAGGCCACCTGCCACAAGTGGTCTTTCGCCCAAAGTCCTGTACCTAAAGAGGACACCCCCCCTGAATGTCCAAAGCACATGTTTGAGTAGGGGGGGCCAAAGCTGAAAGAGGCCACCTGCCACAAGTGGGCTTTCGCCCACAGTCCTGTACCTAAAGAGGCCCCCCCCCCTGAATGTCCAAAGCACATGTTTGAGTAGGGGGGGCCAAAGCTGAAAGAGGCCACCTGCCACAAGTGGGCTTTCGCCCACAGTCCTGTATCTAAAGAGGCCACCCCCCCTGGCCTCTTTATGAAGGGGTGACTGTCAAAATGGCCCGTAACAGTAACAGATTTGGGAAGAGATTTGGGAAGAGATTCCGTAAATATGTTGTTTTTGAGTGTGGACATTGAAGAGGGCTGGCCTCTTTAGTTACAGGGCTTTGGGCAAAACCCAGCTGTGGCGGGTGGCCTCTTTCAGTTTTGGCCCCTTTTGTTCAAATACATGTTTTGGACATTCAAGGGGGGTGGCCTGTTTAGCTACATGACTTTGGGCGAAAGCCCAGTTGTGGCGGGTGGCCTCTTTCAGCTTTGGCCCCTTTTGCTCAAATATGTGTTTTGGACATTGAGGCCGGGCAACACATTTCCTAAAGTAGTTAGTGTCGTTTTGGTGACCAGAGCCGGGCGACACATTTCCTACAGTAGTTAGTTGTTTTAGTGGCCAAAACCGGGCGACACATTTCCTAAACTAGTTAGTCGTTTCTGTGGCCAAAGCCGGGCGACACATTTCCTAAAGTAGTTAGTCGTTTTAGTGGCCAAAACCGGGCGACACAATTCCTAAAGTAGTTAGTCGTTTTAGTGGCCAAAGCCGGGCGACACATTTCCTAGAGTAGTTAGTGTCGTGTTAGTGACCAAAGCCGGGCGACACTTTTTTCCTAAATTAGTTAGTAGTTTTTGAGACCAAAACCGGGCGACACATTTCCTAAACTAGTTCGTCGTTTTAGTGACCAAACCGGGCGACACATGTCCTAAAGTAGTTAGTCGTTTTTGGTGACCAAAACCGGGCGTCACATGTCCTAAAGTAGTTAGTCGCTTTAGTGACCAAAGCCGGGCGACACATTTCCTAAAGTAGTTAGTCGTTTTAGTGACCAAAGCCGGGCGAAAAATTTCTTAAACTACTTAGTCGTTTTAGTGACGATGTTTCACCTCTTGTCTATTGTTGCTAAGCGGAAAAATGCTTTTACAAAACAACAAGAAAGCTGAAAACAACTACAAAACCCTAGACAAGGTCGTCTTTCAACTTTTTGGCCACCCCTATATATGGTTGTGCGCTGTGCGTTCCGCCCCCCCCCCCCAGGTATCCCACCCCCCCATGGTCTACAGTCTCCCCTAAACCAAGCCTAAACCCTAAACCCTTATATAACCCTAAACCCTAAACCCTACACCCTAAACCCTAAACCCCTAAACCCTAAGCCCTACACCGTAAACCCTAAACCCTAAACCCTAACCCCTAAACCCTAGGCGGGGGGGGGTCCCGTGGTGGTGGTGGTGGTCCCGTGGTGGTGGTGGTCCTGTGGTGGTGGTCCGTGGTGGTGGTCCGTGGTGGTGGTCTGTGGTGGCAGTGGTGGTGGGGAGGGGGCGGTCGGGGGGCCGCCGGGGCGCAATCATACATAGGCCGTGCAAGAAACTCAAGGACACGGTTGAGGGTTTGGGGGTTTAGGGTTTTGGGGTTTCACAGGGTTCGGGCCAAAGCCCGACACAAAACACCCTAACCCCCAAAACCTTAAGGGTTTCGGATTTAGGTTTAGTTTAGGGTTTAGGCTGGGTGTTTTAGGGTTTGGCTTTAGGGTTTTGAAGATTAGGGTTGTTTAGAAGTTTAGCTGGTTTGGGGCTGTTTAGGGTTTAGAAGCTTTGGTTTGGGCCTTGAGGGCTATATTGTTTATTCTGGGAGTGGACTCGGGGGGACTTACTGGAAGGTATTTTATTATAAGGTTGTATTCATTTCAGAGGCCATGAAAGAGGCCATGAAAGAGGAGGCCCTGGAACAGTTCTAGTCTGTTCCGGGTACCGTCAAAAAGTGTGCAAAACAACATGCCCTGGAACAGTTCTAGTCTGTTCCGGAGCAGAAAACCAGGCCCCGGAACAGTTCCAGAACAGTTCCGGAACAGTTCCGCTTTGTTTCGGGATTTTGCCCCAAAAACGTACGCCCTGGAACTGTTCTAGTTTGTTCTGGAGCATATGAAAACAAGGTTGTTTTTTTCTTATTATCTTCTGTTGTTTTTATATATTTTTCATATTTGTTATGCTGTTATTTTGTGATATATATATATATATGTACATATTTCATTGTTATACTGCTATATTGTTATCTTGCTGTATTGGTAGCTTGTTATCTTGTTATTTTGTTATATTGCTATATTGTTATATTGCTGTATTGTGTTTTTACTGTCATAGTATTCTATTCTTCATAAATCATAAAATGACATTATTCACAACGTGGACATTTTCCTCAGGGGACAAAGAGTCTCTAAAGGAGTTCCAAGGTCTATAAGTCTATAGCTTATATAGGCTATAGGCCTATCCTGCCCCTCCATTCGGGATGATGGAAGCCCTCTCCGGCGCGCTTTTGGCTCACGAAAGTGCGCTGGGGAGGGTTTTCGTGGCTCAGGGACAGAGGGGATCCAAAAGGAGTTCTATAGTCTAAGTGTCTATAGCCTATATTGGCGACAGGCTATAGGTCCATACTGCCTCTCCTTTCAGGATGACGAAAACCCTCTCCGGCGCACTTTTGGCTCACGAAAGTGCGCCGGAGAGGGTTTTTGTGGCTCAGGGGACAGAGGGGATCCAAGTTCTATAGTCTATGGCTATAGGTCTATCCTGCCTCTCCCATTTTGGATGACGATAAAAACCCTCTCCGGCGCACTTTTGGCTCACGAAAGTGCGCCGGGGAGGGTTTTCGTGGCTCAGGGACAGAGGGGATCCAAGTTCTACAGTCTATGGCTATAGGTCTATCCTGCCTCTCCATTTTGGATGACGATGAAAACCCTCTCCGGCGCACTTTTGGCTCACGAAAGTGCGCCGGGGAGGGTTTTTGTGGCTCAGGGGACAGAGGGGATCCAGGTTCTATAGTCTATGGCTATAGGTCTATCCTGCCTCTCCATTTTGGATTGCCACTGACACACCAAAGAGGCTATTGCCTCGTTTCGGCCTAATGATTGCCACTCACACACCAAAGAGGCCATTGCCTCGTTTCGGCCCAATGATTGCCACTCACACACCAAAGAGGCCATCGCCTCGTTTCGGCTCAATGGTTGCCACTCACGTAGCAAAGAGGCCATTGCCTCGTTTCGGCCCAATGATTGCCACTCACGCACCAAAGAGGCCATTGCCTCGTTTCGGCCCAACGAACTCACAGGTACAATTTACAGGATTTGCGACGTGATTTGCTACATGCCCCGTTTCATTTGCAGGATTTGCGCCGTGACTTCCTACATGCCTTTTCCCCTCCCATGCCCCCAGATATGTAGCTGACAGTCAAAGAGGCCATTGCCTGAAATAACCTAAACCCTAAAACCCGAAACCCTAAACCCTAAACCCTAAGCTGTGGGCGGAGCTGAGTCGTGATTTGTATGAGTCGGCGTTGTGGCTGAACTTTGCACCACATGTGGCTGAGCCCCATCCATGCCATGCAACACGATCCGCACCTTCAACTTCTTGAGCCCGAAGCTACTTGGAGGTTTACGAGAATCGGGGACCCCTAAAATGGACACCCAAACAGTAGGATTCCCTTGAAATACGGACCCCAATAAGGTACCCCCAATATCGTAACCCCCCCACTTTGCGCTGCAAGTGCTACAGCCCATGCTCCATCAGGAAGAAAGAAAGGCCGAGGAGGCAACGCTGATTTCGAAGTGCCCTTGAATCGTCACAGCAGTATCATCTATATGTACTTTTATACATTTCACATGTGCAAGATGCATGCATATGTATACATTCTTTACATACAGTCATGCAACACTAGGAGGTGGGGCGTGTGTGTGTGTGTGCGTGTGTGTCCAGGTTCAGATGATTACTCGTCCTTCGGATTCGGATCGATATATATATATATATATGTATGTATGTGTATATATATATATATGGATATATATATATATGGATATATACATATATATAATTTAAAGCGGACACGGCTCATCTGGCCAATCTTGCTACGGAATACAGAATGGCCAACGAAAGCCCGAAAAGGCAAGCTGGCATTGTGGCTGGTCGTTCGAGAAGCCGCCAGGTGGATGACGATGAGTCCTGGGCCGAGGAGGAGATACAGACGGACTCTCAGAACGTGTGAGAAGACTCCGTCTTCACGCGTGTCTGCCTTTAACACATCTGATACTTGAGCCTTACTGTTGCAACAATACCCGGATTTCGCATGTTCAGGCCTTTGAGGGTTTAGATTCTGGGGTGGCTCTGGATCCAGTGGACTGTAGGACGCTGTAGCCGCCTCGGTGAGCAGAGTATACACAGATTGGCCAGGCCCAGGTCGGCCCTGGGCCGTGAACAGTATTAGTAGTTATTATAGTATTTAGTATTACCATGATTACATTTTGATTTTAATTTTTAATGTTGCAGCTGAGGCGTGGATCGACCACAAAGTCTGGAGTCATGCAGATCAAGGCACAAGAGATGTGGGTGGAAGGTGCTGTGCTGGTCAGGCCTTGGTGAGACGGGCAACGGTATGTCTTTTCCTCCTCTGTGCACATATTTATCTGCACGTACTTGTTTCCATGCGTGTTTGCAGCTGATAGCTCATGAATGTGCAGCTGGACTGAGACGGTGAAGCCATGTGTCACATGTGTCGTTTTGGTTGATCTTTCTGCTCCGAACGCACATTTTTCCACGTCGGAGTCGAGGCGTGGTAAGTGACACTGCCTGAGCGCACAGCCTGAGTGAACCAATTGGTCTGGAGCGCCTTGTTGCGGGAGGTGCGAGTTCCGGATGGTTGCATGCCCAGCAAAGCGATGGAGGGAAGACCAGCGACCGGAGGGGGTATGCCTAGGTTATGCTTCATGCCAGCCTGTGAAGCGGAAGGTGATGTCAGAAAAACTGATTGTTCAGCTTTGGGGAGTTGTACTGTCTGCGACACTGGGATACACTGGGGAGCCGAAGAGTCATATAGGTGGGTGTAATAATATTCTTCTTGTCATTATTATATTAATATTATTATCATTACTAACAATATTATATTATTGTTATTAAGAGCAGCTTCTGAAGCTGAATCCTCCGAATCCTCCTTTCTGAGGTTGCGGGGAGGGTGACACGCTGGAGGTTGTCGCCCCAAGCCAACATCTCAGCTGCAGACTTCCCAAGATGCACAATGCTGTTCACAATTTGCAGACCCTTCCTCACTCATCACGCACACACACACACATATACTATCACATACTTGCACTTCGCTTTCTTCGCCTGCAGTTGAGTTGCTCGAGAGAGGTGGCGACCTCATCCATGTGCTCGTCCCCCCGGGCCATGGCCCGGGATCGCTGCTGCACGATGCCCAGCCATGGTGATCGAAGAGTATGTATATAAAAGTATATGCATATATATGCATGCATATATATATATATATACAGAGATATAGAGCACTCACAAGTAAGGCTCAAATTGCTTGACTGTCCGGCTCAAGGGATATGCTAAGCACTGCGTGACATGCTGACTTGGTACTCAATCACACTTTTCCCTGCGCAAAGAACAAGGTTCCTGGGTTGTTAACCCCCAAAGTAACCTTCGCGGAAAGCCGTGACTCGAGTGGCAAGCAAATCTTGCACTGATGGGCGACGGAAACGCCGGAAAGCCAGGCGCCCGCCCAAGGGTATTTTGGCCTTCAGGCAGTCGTTGGAGAAGTGCGAGAGAGCTCTATAGCCACGCGCCTCCCTAGGCTTGGCAGTGCGAGTGAGTTCTGGCAACGAATGCATTCAAAGAAGTCAGATGAGCGTGAGGAGGGGACGAAAGAATCCGCTATGCCCCGAAGCCGCTGAGTCAGGCAGTTCACGCCGATTCAAGTTGGCCGGTCTTGGTGCGGCCCAGCCTTGGCAGCTCTCCTGTTGAAGTGAGGTTCTTTTTGGGAGGTTCATAGAAGCTTCAAAAGGGGGGCTTCACGACATAGAAAGGGTCCATGAGAATCCATAGGGGCTCAGTGGTTGTTTTCGAGGGCGTGGGTTCCGCAAGCCTCCATTTGGTTCCATTGGGTTCCAGAACCGGAAGTTTTCGAGGGTCTCTAGTTCAAGGGGTGCATTGGCGATCCACAGCAAGACCACCCAAGAGGCGGCAGACGTTTCACGGATCCGCATGGTTGAAGGAAGTTCCGCAAGCTCCCGTCACCGGTATTGCCACAAGTCACCGCACAGTCGTCACAATCGTCGTGCGTCAAGCATGCACCGGTTGTAGAAGCATGTCACGGTGGCGGCCGCAATCCTTCATCTCAGGCGGGTGGTAGGCGGCGAAGCCACCGGAGGAATCATCGCCATTCGGCCAAGCATCTGGGGTCTTGGCGTAGCTGCCACAAAGCACAGAGTATGAGAGCTTCGCAGAGCTTCGCAGACCAAACGTTGTTGTGGAGTCTGATCTTAGTCCTTCAGTCCTCGGAAACTTCTGAGGTAAGAGCAGGGCCTGACACAAGCTCGAATCTCAGCAGCACATAGTGCCTTGAATTGCACCCTACACCCTTATTATCCGCCTAGGCCCGAGACCGAGATAAACTGAATGTTGAGTGATACATGCTTCTACCCACATCAGCTGCCCAAAGTTTTTGAGCAGCAGTGTTTTTTGTTACCTCGAAGGCTCAGAGGTTAATGCATGGTTCTGGGTGGTAGGGTTTCGGTGTATAACGTGTCGGTTTTTCGAGCCGAGGCTTGTCGGGCCTGAGGGGTGTAGGTTGAGGGCGTTTGGTGACAGGCCGAAGCTCAACGACCGACTTTCCACTGGGGCACTCGTCCAGGACCATCGAAAGCATGAAGGCTCCGAGTTCATGCGAGGTTTGCTACAAAATGGCCCGTGCAAGTGCAACGCCAGGAGTTGGAAGTCCGCGGCGATCGGCTGCACTACGTCCTGCAGGCCAGACCCTTTGTGCAATCTCCTTTGAAAGAGTGCAGGCAGATGCAACACCCCCGACCGGAAAAGTCCAATTTGAAACAAAGCGCAGCTGCACTGTTGAAGCACTTCAGGCTGGTCGTGGACCAAGCACTGGCTGGGTTAGCCTCCGCTTGGGCGAGAAGGAGCCCTACAGGGAGCCGCAATCCTTAGAACCGGCTTGAGCTGCGTCCAGGAGCTGTTGGTGCGTGCCGAGCTTGCTGATCAAAGGGAGGCGGGCAGTGGACCTGTGTTTAGTTCATGTGGATCGTTGTGGTTGGTGACAAGAGGGTCTGCGACCTCGAAGCTTTTTTTTTGTTGATACCATGGAGTCTCGTTGGAATGATGGTACGGCGCGCAAAGCAAAACAACGACCGAGCAGCAGCAAGTGTAAGGTAATGCGCAGACATGCAGAATCCAAACGACACGTGTTGTTCCCTGAAGCTATATTCGCACTTATTGGCATGACGGGTAGTGAGGCATCCTCAATAATAGCTCATCTTCAAGTGGTCTGCGATAATGCACACGTTTCTCCATGTCGCCTTTCGCCATGTCACTCAGCGACTGAAAGCGATGGCTGAGAATCCGAAGGCAGTTGCATTTGGCCTGGCCTTCGGACTGATGGTGGGGATCCCTATTCGCAAGCTGCGTGATTGGGAGCGGGAGAAGCATGGCGGCGGGCCCTGGAACGGTCCCCTTCGGACCTGGTGGTACAGACGCTCCGCGAAGCAAGAAGAGTGAGGCATCGTTATCACCTCTTCGATCCGGCTTGGAGCATGGCCGAAGGCGAAGAAAGTAGCTGTCAAGGAATCTGAGGCTGAACCCCTCTGGGATGCAACTGGCTTCCGGTGATGTCCATAGTGGATTCATATCGGTTGCTTGCAAGGCTGAAGAGGCAAGCAGAGTACAGTAGCCTTTGAGACAAAGGGCACACCTGCAACTGAAAAGAAAAGCTTCAAGTTGTTCCCAGAAGTGCAGCACCCTGAATAGCGCCGGCAGGCCTGCACGGTCAAGTGATAAAACCTCTCCAACGACAGTTTTTGACTTCCATGGGTAAGCTGCTTGCAACGAACTCCCATGCCGAACTGTTCTGTCCAGGAATGTATCGAGGTTGTTCGTGCTCTGAACCCACCGGGCTGAGACCAGATTGAACAAACGTGGCGAGGCTGTGAGAACCACTCCGGCCCCTGCAGCGCAGACCTCGCCACAGGCGCCCAGCTGAGTTTGCCAAATCTGGGGTAGAGCTGTGGGTCTGGTGCTCCATGGGTCGTGTTGCGAGGTCCCAATGACAGGGATTTTGCTCTGGGCTGTGCGGGCAAGGTGTAGGTTGAAGCTTTCGACTTCAGGAAGTTTCGCGACCGATGGTGCCATCGGTCAAGCTTCCGGAGGCCATCCGAACGGAGGTCCGCGGTCATTGCTCTTGCTTCGAACCTTGAACTGCAGTCGGACTGTGACTATGTAAAAAGCGTAATCTGAGGGGAGGGGCTGTATAAAATAAATGCAAAGAAATAAATGAATATGAAAAAAGATGTAGAAGCACTCTCCCGTGCTGCCTCCTGAGCTCCCGCGAAATTCGAGACGAATGCCTGTCGAAGCAGGCCGAAGATGCAGCCACTTCCAGCCCTGCCAAAGGGATGCAGGCGGATCCTTGCTTCAAATGGGCCAATCCCATGGAGCTTATTTGCACCAGTTTCCGTGCCTACCAGGAGCCAGAGGAAGATACATCTGCCATGTTCTGGCAGCTTGGAAAAGTGCCCGCCGCAGAGGCTGGCTTTCGAAGGGGAGAGTCTGTAGAACGTTCGAACCGTTCGTAACAAAAGAACCCTGAACGCAAGAACCCGCGATTCACCGGGCCACCACTCGCAGTTTCATGACATCCCCTGAGGACGCCGGTGCAACCGAGAGGAACCTGGAGAGGGCTGTGGAGTCGATGTGCGTCCCGGGCCGCTTCAGCAACCTGCCTTAAGCAATGGCCCAAGTGACTTCGGACTTGGCAGAAACTTTGAGATGCTGAGGGCAAGCCGCTGCGGAAGCGTGACTTGGAACCCTAAACCGAAAGTTACACATGAAACATGCCCATGAGGAGGAACCTGAAAGAGCTTCAGACCTTGATGCGACAAAAGTTCTTAGCCTGCAAGGCAACAGCAACAAGACAACTCATCTCCCAAAACTTTGAACAATCATGATGTCCAGGCTACGGGGACCTGTCGTCACTTGGCCAGGCCAGTTGCGTTCTGTTCCAGAAGAATAATATGAAGACTACGAAAGAATCTTCTGCAAAAGTCCGATTGAGTTAAGACGATATCGCTCGCGACAGGCCCTCCCGAACAGAGTGTCACGTTCACTATGTGATTTGGACCGAGTCATCAACTGGCCCGCAGAAGTATTTCTCAGGAGCTCATGTAGCTATGGGCTGGTGCAGGGCTATCTTGCGAGATCAGGCTGAATCCAGAGCAGTTTGCGTCTACCGCCAGGCAATGGTGGCTGAGCGCATGAAGCAAAGAGGCACGGGTGAAAACAGCGCGCTCCCTCGCGTCGAAAATGGCCGCACTGAGTACAGAAGTGCACCCAAAACCCCGAAGCTTTTCAGGCTAAGCCTAAACCCTAAACCCTAACCCCTAAACCTGCCAACGCGGCCCAGGCTCGTCCAAGTGCAGCAGCGGACAGAAGGGGTACCGGCCTCTACACAGGGGCGCAACAAATATGATCAAAGTGCATGGACCGGCCAAGTGACTGGGTGAGGTAGACTGAGGCCATGATGCCACAGACTGTTGGCTTGCTTATGCCTCTGGCTTCTAGTGCTTGTGAACCGTCTGTTCGAAGCCGCCCAGAGTCAAATAGCTAACACGCTACAATGATGTAAAGCTCAGCCCAGCCTCGGTTCGATCGTACGAAGCTAGACGCGTTGCAGCAAGGGTCCGGAGAATCTCTTGCCAGCGCCTCAGTTTCATGTTCCTGGCAGTACGGGCCGAGAGTTCTCTGTAGACACAAGATCGCAGCTTTTGATCATTTCGACCGCGGCTGTGCTGATCGTTCAGGCATACCGATTTCTTTTTGAATTCTCCCCTCAACTCAAAATCTCCGACGATCTCGTTTCGAATCATGGAGCCGACAAGTTTACGGTAGCAACTGCCAAACGGCTTGAGAAAGGAAGCTCCGACCTCAGGTACCAATCCTTGGGTGAGCGCCACACGCTGGATGAGTGGGAAGCACTGCTCCAGAAGTTGGCGCGCAGCTTAGAAGCTGCGCAAAGGAGTTGTGATGGCTTGAGGCTTCGCCTCATTAAGTGCGCACTGGAGCTCGGACAGCCCCACTTCCTAAGATGCATGATGCTCCAACATCCTCCAACCATCAGAGCATCCGTTGCCTGAGATTTTTGCGGTGCAACTGTACTGTGTCTCCCAGTGTCCAGGTCTCCGGCTACAGCGTGATCAAGGCACGTCAGTCATATGCAAAGCCGGGCAAGTTGACTTAATTTTAGCGCTACACGACCCGCCTCGGCCTGAGCTTCTGTAACGAGGCAACCCAAACCAGAAAAAGGTTGGGGTGGGGCGGGTGTTGGGGGTGGGCGGTGGGCGGGGGAGCTTGGGGGGGGAGGGTGGGGGTGGGTGGGTGGCGGAAACTTGTCTGCGGAGTGTGGGGAGGGATTGGAGGTGGGGTGCCTGCTTTGTGTTACCCAGACACCTACGGCCCGAGGCCTCGGCGGATTGGGTTGGGAGCACACTCCTTGACCGGCGAAGCTGGTGTGTCAAAAAGAGCAGCTAGTAACCACCTGCTGCGGACCGAGTCTGCAAGAAACCTCCAGTGTGGTGCTGTATGGCTCTCCTGCTTTCTTTACAGAATTCGGGTGCCCCCCAAGGCTGTAAATATACCTTGCGACCCATGGAGGTAGCCAGGAATGGCAAGTTGTACAACCGGAGCTTCTGGCTCGCTGGTGGCAGTCCTTGCCCCAGTTACGCCACGCATTCACTCATGCTTCAGGATCTGCTTGGGTTTAGGGTTTGGGGTTTGGAAACTCAATATTGCAGTATTTGGAAGGCCAAAGACCGAAGAAAAGTTAAAAACGTAGGAAAGGTTCCTTCAGCGTCCACTTCTGAAGTTCTGAAGGGTGTAGGGTTTCATGTTGCCGTGTTTGAGAACTTGTATGAGTCACCCCGATCGGGTGAAGCTAGAGTGTTTCTTCTTGATCCTGGGAATCTTACTAGTACAAATAGTAGAAACATCCTGTAGCATCCTCATACAAGGGCTTTTTGTGACTGGACAAGTGATTGCTCCCTGTTGCGGTGTGCTGAAGTCTGTGAGCTCAGCATCCCCTGTCAATATGAAACATGAGTCTTGGGAACATTATGACGGCTGGGTCTGTCCAGGGTCACTGCCGGGTCAGGAGTTAGGGTTTAGGGTGTAGGGTTTAGGGTTTAGGGTTCTTATCCCAGAAACGCAGACGCAGCGAGGTTTGCGCACCAATGGCCGCTTCAACTCCGGCATCGCGCGCGCCTCAGAGACAGCCAAGCCGAGGCGCAGGGCTTGGGCTGCTCACGCATACATCGACATGGAGCAATTCCCAAGAAGAGGGTGAAGCCCCTAAAATCAATATGCCCAACATAGAAGAGTCTTGTGGAACCCCCCGTGAATACCCCCCCCCCATTTTCGGAACCCCAACCCCGCCTCCTTTCGGAAAGCACCAGGCGTCGCTTCACTTAACCTCTTAATGGCTGACAGACAGGGGGAACCATAATCCGATGGCCCATGTGCTCAAGCCCTGCATGACCCGAGTCTTACCAAGGACCTCCGCCAGTGGCGCCCTCAGCAGGTTCCACAAGCCACACCACCGCAACCGCCATTTTTCAATGCAGGCATCGTGTTAGGGGCTCAGCTTGTAGCAGTGTAGCGGTGCGGCAGAGCTTGAGGGCAACGCCATTTTTCAATGCAGCTATCGTGTTAGGGGCTCAGCTTGTGCAACGTAGCAGTGTAGCGGTGCGGCAGAGCTTGAGGGCAATGTCCCTACCGTCATGGATGTGCAAAGCATTCTATGCGAATGCAGCACTGGACCTTTTCGTGTTCCTGGTCCCCGGTGCCTTTGCGGTGCCGGACCCTCGATCGCAAAAGAGACATTCAAAGTCTCAGCTGAGGATATATAACGAGGGGGAGAGGCAATCCTTGCAAAGCGATCTTGCATTGTTACCACTATGTCTCGGGACCCTACCCCAGTGAAAACATGCATCATGAAATTGCAAGTGTCTCTGCCTGTCACCAGCAATAAGGACTTGATCGCGGCCAAATTTCCTGCTGGAAAGAAGCAAGGTGGGCATGGAGAAACGCGCATTGGGTTGAAGTAGGGCTGATCGGCGTCGGCTCCCGTTTACTTCGGCTGGGATCTGATCCGGTTTGGTGGTCTCGAAGCATTTTCGGCTGCACAAGTGCCTCAACTTGTGATGAGCTTGCCCCTGAAGCCAGGCATGTGTATAGATGCAGGTGTACGTGTCCCATCCTTGTGTCAATCCGAACGAATCCTTGCATGTTCCTAGGTGAGATCGAGGAACTGATACAGCTCTTCCACCGCCAAGGAGCTGGGAGAAAGTAGGAATTGTATTGAGCCTCTTTGTAGAATCGCATTTCATGGGGGAAGAACTGGAACATTTGACAAAGGAGGAGGCCGCTGAAGTTGGCAACCACCAGAACCCACAAACCTTTGTAATAGTTGAATCCCGAAGAGTTCGAGCCCAGTGCCGCTCAATGCCGCTTCTGCGGGAGTTTCCCAAACTAGGGGCACCCCTCAATGTACTCCAAGATACGATATGTTCTAGGACCCCCCCCCCCCCCCAACACGCGTACCCTTCCCCCACCCCCTCTCCCCCATTCTCGGAAAGCTCCCTAAAACCCCTAAACCCTGAACCTACTCATCGGAGTGCAGGAGGCTTTGCTTTTCTGCTCCACGGCGCGGTCCGTTTCTGCGCGGGGTATTATCAGACGGAGGACCGCTTAGTGCTCAGGATGACTGAGGTTTACAGTGCATCTGAAAGGAAGAGCTGGACCAGCCACCGGTCCAAGTCGTGATTACAAGAGATTGAACCGGTAACATAGTCATCTCCTTGAGTAGTAGGTGCACTGGCTTCAGGATGCAGCGGATCATCACTTGTTTTTTGGTGATTGGAGGATATGGTGTACCTGGCGCTTTTCAGCTATGCCGTCGAGGCTGCCCAGCTTCTGTGCCTTCGCCCTGAAGCACCACCTTTTTTGTTGAGACGGCTTGTGTTGAGAGGGCTTTGCCGCTCCTTCTGCGGGGCAACTGTGGCCTATGTGACGCTCAGGTATTTCTACATGAAGGGAACGGCCTTGAATGCCATCTGGCTGGTGCTCTTGGGCATCACAGTCTGGACAGCCATCATCATGCACGTGGCCCTGGGCCTTGGAGCTTAGATCCACAAAGCGCCCATACGCGTTACGTACCTCCTCGCGAACCGTCGACCTGGACATGGTCTTGGGCACGATGACCCTGACCGCATGAAGGAGATGCGAATCACTATAGGTCACTAGGTCTTTGGAGGCACTCGGGACACAAGTTGGATCTCCAGCCGGCCAGCTCGTATCGCTCAGCGCGAGGAAAAGGAAATCATAATGCATGTCCGACTCAGTGGCATGATGGCTGTTGTGCCGATGAGGCTTAGATGTGTTCGGCGTTCCAGTACCCGAGACAAGCAGCCCGTCCCGTTCAAAACAGCCTTGACTTTGAACCCGACGCCCAGTTTGACTGGAGTGTTCTGCGGCGCTGTCTCTCAAGAGTTCATCAAGTATCCCTGCCATGTTTGGATCATTGTAGACTTACTGCTTCAGCAGAGTGGTCCGATTCCCTGAAGTCCGCTCACAGCGAATGCCAGATCTGCGTTCTCTGACAGTACTGCAGTTTTTCGTTGCAGACGAAAAACTTCCGCAATCAGCTTGCACAGAGGATGGTGAGTTGGGGCATGTTGGGGCCTACATTGCACTTAAAGAAGCTATGCGAAAGGCCACACGAGACCCGTATCTTTTTCGATGCGCTTCAGATCTGCCAGGTTGCGAAGGCTGGATCGCGAACCTCCGAGGCACAGCGGATGAAGTCCATTGAGTTAGTAGTAATGGTAGAGTAGAAAATCCGAATACAAGAATGTATGAATGTATGAATAGAAAACGTCATTGTGGCCGCGTTCCGCGACTGCAGGCCGAGTACGCCCGCGCCGTTTCCAGTCACAGTGGAAAATAGAATAACAGACTAAAATAGTAATGTGTGAATATAAACACAGAATAATGTGCAATAGAAGAATGGAATCATAGAATCGGAGGAAACTAGAAAATCGAATAGTCATGTAGCAGAACAATAGAACCATAAATTTTCCAATCATAGAACAATAGAATTCTATTTTTAGTATAGTATTAGATTCTTCTGATATTCAATATCAGAAGAATCTAATACTATGCTAAAAACAGAACATCATACTGTCAAACATAGAATATTATGATGACATGTAAAAACACAGCAATACACTAACAGAATATAGTCATACAACGTGGCATCCATTGGGCTCTAGCCATCACGTCTGCAGGTGCATGCATGCCCCTAAAGTTGTTTTGGGGTTCAGGAAGTCGGGGTCGCTGGCCACCGGCTTGCTGAGGACGCCCGAGCCTGAGCCACGCGACACCGAGGGTTAGGGTTTTGGGTTTAGGGTTTAGGGTTTAGGATTTGGGGTTTAGGGTTTTGGGGTTTAAGGTTTAAGGTTTAGGGTTTAGGGTTTGGGGTTTGGGGTTTGGGGTTTAGGGTATGCTCAGCATCAGCACTCCCAAAGCAAGCGCAGCGTCCAAAGCACAACCAGGCCGTCAACTTAGAAACCTTGGGATGTTCCCCTAAAACTAGCAGTCCTTAATCGGGATTATAGTATCCCCCTCTTGGAATCCCGATTAAGGACTGTTAGTATCAGGGGAGCATCCCAAAGTAAAACCAATAGACGAGTGTGGTCTTGACCACTCCTAGTGCTTGGTTGGGCACACGCCAGGTTTGTAGCCAGCAAGCCTGTGCCCCAAGACCATCCCGTGTGGAGCCCGGACATAGGGGTTTCCGAAATTAGGGGGTACCTCCTTGTTTTCTTATTTCCAAGGAATCCTACAATCTAGGGGTTTATATTAAGGGTCTCTTATTCTCGTAGATTCCCGCATGGAGCACAGGAGTGGTGAAAAGGCGGGGTGGTGTCATATGGACCGCTGAATGGGTCCATGATTTGCATTGGCGGATTCTGGAGTCTCGAATGGGTTTTTGGAAAGCCATGAGTCCGAAGCCCCAGAACCTAAATTCTTCGCAGCCAACCAAAGGCAACAAGAGGTTGCACCTTCACTTCAGTGACGGCATCATCAAGACAGCCCCCCGGGCACCGACATACCCCGAACCTCCAAAACGAACCCAAAAGAGAACTTCTTGAGTCTTGTTCCTTTCGTATTCCCACTGAGGACCCGGAAGATGCGGGCGTCGTCATCATTGCGCCGGGCACTTGGGCAACCTGATTTGTTGTTCAGTTGCCGGCAGTCGAAGAGTTCAGGGTTTCGGGTTCAGGGTATTTTTTGGCGTAGGGCTAGAAGACACACTAAGAAGCAGCAGGATGCAGAACAAGGAGTCCGAGCATTGACCATCCAGCGGGATCCACAGGATCCAACGCAGCCCCACCAAGCCCCGAAGGCATTGCGCACGCACAATGTCAAGTGTCCAGGACAGGAGGGCGCTCCTTTTCTCTGCTTTTCCCTGGCGGCTCTGCAGAACGCACGGGACCCAGGAAGAAACGACCCAGGAACGAAAAGCCTCCTCTCTCAAAGCACGAACCCCATTCTCCTGCAGTTCTTCGTGCTCGGAGACGCAGAAACCACGTGGCCCTATACCAAGGTGACGAGTTTGCAGAGCTTGTAGCCCAGCAGGGTCACACGTCAACACCCTGGCAATCTTGCAGCTTCTGTAGTTACTGTAGTTTTTGGCAAGAAGTAAACTGCCGTCAAGCTGCCTTCCGTCATAGAAAGCATAGTAGACACTGTTGCGCCTCGACTTGCTTGAAGATGTCTGTCCTGCTGCCTCGGAAGAACTCAGACCCCGATGTGATCCCAACTTGGGCTGAGGACCACTACGTGGTGCGTTCAGCGCGTGCGACGGGAAATGGGTAGGGGACATAGCCTGCTGGCGTTCTGCGAGGGAGGGTAGCAATAGGGGGTCTATAGTAAGTATGGTGCTCAGATTCGCTCTGATTTTCGCAGCTGCAAGATACAATTTTCATCGGGAGACAGTCTGCATGCAGCGAGCCATCGTGGCCCTACCTGTGCTTGAGGCAGACCCTTCAAGTTCTGAAGGTGTTGGCGAGCGTCCTCTGAAAATGAACTGAACAGTCGGTGCAGCGGCAACGGCTTACAACATGATGACGACATGTGCCGAGTGTTTCTAAGGGTCAGCCAGGGGATAAGCGTCCACTAACAGTGGTATCCATACTGAAGAATGGACCTACCTTATGGGTATTCTCGGGAGAGGCACCGTATCCAATGTAGACCAAGATGCGTGTTAACTTTGGCATGGGATTGTCTATGCAAGGCTTGAAGGCCAATGCAACTTCAGAGCTGTCGAGTATAGACAAGGATGGCCTGCACTGAAGGTTCGTGCTGACTCTCGGGCAAAGACTGTCCCCATAGTCAGAATCATTCCTAGGGCAGGTGGTGATTGCAAGCTGTGAAAAAGCTGTTGCCAGAAGCTGGGAGTGGTGCTTTTGCAAGAGAGGCTTGCGGAGTTGCTGGGCTGTCCTCATGCGTCCTCAGTTTCAGTGTCACTTGCTCTTTTTTGTCCGTGACCATTCCGTACGTAACACTTGCTTCCTGGCATCGAGCACCTATGCCAGGTCAACTCCACGCGCCACCAGTTGGCTTCGGGCCTCGAGTGTGGCAGGAGACGAGCACCCGTGACACCCCATGAGAGTGGACTCGGACGGCCAAAACAACGTGCGTTATGAGCCATCCCTACCATGATATTCTAACACAGACAGTCCCACATTCATATCATGCTCATGCCTATACACTTTTGCTCGTTATTCTGTGCCCTCGCGTGCCAGTGCGGCCGCCTTCGATGGCCTCTGCCCGTGGGCTGCTGCACGACACCAGGCCTCGGGCTGCAGGGTTGCAATATTCTGCAGAGAGCGAAGGCAGATATTGGCCGTAATCAAGGGCAGTATCTCTGGTCACTGAGTCTACTGCAACATAGCGGCATGTGAATCATGTGCCCGAAGGCCGCCGCTGAAAGATGGCACTCAAGCGCTTCCGTGCGGCCCCGAGCATTGGAAAAGTAGCACATCCAATGCGTGCACCTTCATGCCTGCAAAAAAACATGACAGCCGAGACCGAGAAATGGGGAAACTTTCGCTCCCGCAGCTGCTTTCGTATATTGCAGGGGTGGCAGTTACCGCTAGATCCGACCACCATCAAAAGAATAAAGGTTTTCATCTTGGGAGCATCAGCTGAATCCATAGCCCGCCACATAGAAAAACACTTGCACATCTTAATCCTTTACCGCCGCTACATTTCCTGTACCCCTAACGAGAGAATGTGGATGCCAGGCATCCTAAAGAATGAGGCGCGCGTGCGCACACTGGATATCACGAAAGTTTCAAGTTTGCCTAGGAGGTTCCCCACTCCATCGCGGGAAGCAAGTGCTGCTCAGGTCATCCACATGGTCAGGGTGGCGACTCATTCATGGTAACGATTGGCTTTCCCCCGTCCGAATTTTTCTGATGAACTAGAACCACTGCCAGAGTATGGAGATGTCATCATCTTTTTGAGGACTACCGCCACCAAAACTCAAAGGTTCTGTTGACCTTATGTATTTGCAGAAGCCGGTGATGCCGTGAATGCACAAAATCCCAAACCCTTAAACCCTATAAAGCCGAAAATCCCAAAACCCTAAACCCTATAAGTTAGAACATACCTTGCCCAGTTTGGGTAACAATACCACCAGTCAACCCAGTAGACGATTATTCCTATACTCCCCCCCTACACCCCACCCAATATTTCACTACTACTTCCCCATTATCAGTACAAGTATAGGAATAACCAATTACCCCATCTATATTCTCTAAGGTGGGATTATTACCCAAACTGTAGCAGGAAGAACACATAAGGAGTATCACGACGAATATAGCGAGTATTTCAAAAACAAAAGGAGAGAATATTATGAAAACCATAGAGAAGATATTATTTTTCAAAGCAAACAATACATAGAAGGTCATAAAGAATATATTCAGAAGTATCGCAAACAGCGTTACGAAGCCAATAAAGGCACGATCTTGGCAAAACAGGCAAGACCCTTTGCATGCGGGTGTGGCGCCACATGTGTCTGGACTGTTAGAGCAAGGCATTCCCGAAGTATGAAGCACCAACTATTTTCAGAGCAACAGAAACAAGATTGAAAAAGTTAAAATGTAATCTTTACTATAATGAGTAGTTCTAAGAAAGATGATATAATTAGCAAGCTTTATTACGATGGAAGCGGTTTCGGTAGTAGAAGACGGACTTTAGAAGAAGCACGGGAGAAAGACAAAACCATCACAATGTCTGATATTAACGAGGTTTTTAGGAAGAATGTTGATCAAAAACGAAAACCCGTCGGTTCCAATAGCTTTGTCGCCCCGCATTCCGCATACGAGTATCAGATGGACGTGTTTTTTTATCAACGATTTGAAAGATAAAAAATTAGAGTAGGAATGTTATTGATCATCTTTGTTAAGTTTATGCACGTGGTGGCACTTAAAGGCAAGAAAGAAGAAGACCTAGCGAGTGGGATGATTGAATGCGTACATAAAATGGGGAAGGAACCAAAAATCATTTACACAGACGATGAAACTGCACTGAACACAGAAGCGATACAGAAGTATTTGAAGGATGAGAACATAGAACACCATAGAACGAGGGCACACCCGAATTTCAGCGAGAGAGGCATCAGAACTTTTAAAGATCTTCTATATGGAAGGGTTGAAGCTGATCAGAAAAAGGGTAAAAACAATATTCAGTGGACGGATTATATATTTTAGGTGTTACTAACATATAATAATAAAATGAAGCCTTCGGCGACTGGCTTCACGCCAAAGGATGCCAGAAAACCGAGTAGCGAATTGAAAGTTAAACTCCACTTAAACATGAATGCGAAGCGAAATCGGGTCTATCCTGATCTAGGCATTGGTGATGAAGTTAAAATGTTTAGGAAAAGGAAACCCAATGAAAAAGAGAGAGTGGGCAATTTCAGCCAAAATGTTTATACTATAGAAAAAATTGATGAACAAATGGGTCAAAAATATTATTATGTTGAAGGTACTGACAGGGTGTATTTGCGCTTTGAACTGTTCAAGGTGTAGTTCTTGCTTCGTCTTTGAAGTTGCGGGGGTTTTCACAACTTGAATTGTAAGTTGTTCTACTACTTGAAACTTGTGTTTGGTGAAAGGGTTCAAGAGTTGAGTTGTTAGCTTCTTGACGAGTTTCAGGTGAATGTCGCCGGTGGTTTCACGACTTGCATTTGTAGTAGGGCTTCTCAAGAACATGTGAGAACCCGAGTTTGTTGTGTTGTTGGTGCCCATCCGTGCAGGTTCGAGACAGGACAAGCAACTTGTGCAACGCTTTCCTTTCCACGCGTTTAAGAGGTCGGATCTTGTTGTTCCGTCGGGTTTGCTTATGAGAAAAAGAAGGATCCGACTGGGTGGAATATGCATGAGTTATTCCCATCGGAAGTTTGTAAGTGAATTTAAAAGATGTATTCCGATCGAGTTCTAGATTGAGATGAGTTTTTCTCCTATTGGATTTTATATATGTTTGGGAATTGAGATACACCAAACCAGGAAACCCCCGAACCCAGAAAGAGAGACCGCGCCGAACCCTTGACCCCAAACCCTGAACCAAATTCTACAAGGAACCCCTTGCCCGGTTTGGGTAATAATACCACCTTAGAGAATATAGATGGGGTAACTGGTTATTCCTATACTGGTATTGATAATGGGGAAGTAGTAGTGATATATTGGGTGGGGTGTAGGGGGGAGTATAGGAATAATCGTCTAATGGGTTGACTGGTGGTATTATTACCCAAACTGGGCAAGGTATGTTCTAATTCTTTATTAGAGCCTAATATTCCCAACCCCCTAAACCCAAAAAACCTAAAATCCCAAACCCCTAGAGGGCCTAAACCCTAGTAACCCTCAGGAGCAGCTCGCGTTCCTGCGACAGGTCGGCCCCCTGGCAGCTCCAGCGCGGGGGCGCTGGGCGCTGCTCCGCTTTTCAGATCGGCCTCTCGGGAAGCTCACGAGGCCCCTCTTTTTTCGTTGTTAGAATGACATGAAGAGTGGCATATCCTATTCAATATATTCAATGTACTCCTTTATCATGTTATCGTAGTAAAATGAATCTAGTATTGCGATGCTATAACACTGGTCATATAATACTCGAATATTTGAATGTTGTTATCAGGGGCCCTGCTTGGCGTTTTGGGCAGGAGTTGCGGGACCAAGTGAGAACATGCCTGCGACTGACCATGTGCCATGTTGAAGCAAGTGTGGCGGCAGAACAGACGACGGTCACAGGCACAAGCTCAAGCTGCAGGAAACGGACCCAGGGTGAAAAGGCTCAATGTTCCAATTATGGTGAATTAGAACCAACAGGTCTTTGTTATTCCCACCAAGAGGCCGCGCAAACAGCCACTGAGCTAGGAGCCACCCTAGCCATCCTGGCCCCCTCCACGCAGCCTTGGGGAAGGCCGAGTCTGGAGGACTTCGTGGGACGTTCCTCGGTGACGATTCGCAGGATCGCAGCTTCAGTTGAGGATTTCGATTTTAGGATCCTGTGTTGTCGGAGATAGAATTCCCGAATTGGATAAGAAGCCCTGAGAGGGGAGGGCCAGGATGATCCAGGATGCTTGTCTTCAAGGTTTGGCATCTCGCAGTAGTCATGCCTGAGCGCAATTCTCGGTTCTTCGAGCATTCTGGGGTCACACAAGAATGTCACAGTTGCCATCCGCCATCCTCCCCAGAGCTTGCACTTAGACTTCCAGGCTACCCAGGGCGCTACGACTTGCTCTTGGAGAAGGAAGTGGGACAGATCAAGTCATGCTGGGGCCTCAAAAATCCTGATAGTTCGCGTTCAGGAGGGCCTCGTGGATCGGCGGGATTTCCACCCAGCCTGGAATAAGCTGGCTCATGCCCGGCGAGTTGCTTGGCTGGCGTTTCATGGCGTTTCTATCATCCAAGGCGCCTTTTTCAGGCGTCGAGGGCAGCGGCGGGAAGTGAATGCTTCAGCAGGCCCTCATCCTGGGCAGCTACGAAGCCGTGGTGTGCGTGGATGATGACATCCTGATCACAAATCCCAGGACTGCCCCCCGAATCCCCTTTGGTACGGATGGAGCGGGGGGGGGGGGAATCTCACTCCAAAAAGGCCCTATGGCCGCAATTGATAACATATCACGCAGCAATGGCAGTCGGCCAGCAGGATCGATCCGATCCACGACGCGCTGGCCAACCCCTGAGCTGCCGTCAAGCGTGGTGAAATTTGTGTTTGAATCGTCTCGTCTTTGATGTGATGCGAGAGACTGGGCCAGAAGGGGAGAAGCTGCAGGTAAAAGGTGTGTTCTTGTTGACCAGTTCACGTTGCCTCATCGGCGACGAACACGTGCTCGTACCTTTCTGCTTTCACTGCCGTTTTGACTGCAAGGTTCATAAGTCAGTGATGCAGTGGTTACGAAGAAAGCGGGTGCTGTGCCGAGGTGGAGCATTTCAGCGGGGATGCCTCTACGGTTGGAAGCTCATTGCATTTCATAGCACTTCAAAACGAAAGCAGATTGCAGCGCTTTATCTCACAAACCGAAAACCCCGAAGCACCCGTGAGGCCTAGAAATCACAGATGAACAAGCCCATTGGCCACGGAGAGTTCTGAGCTTTTAAACTTTGAGTCTTGCCTTTCCCGAAGCGAACATCCTCGGGGCCCTGAATTTGTTTGGGATTTTCAGGCAGCAAGGTGGCTACTCGTAGCTGCTGCAAACATTTATTTGCCAGTATGGCGCACTGTGGAGTAAAGTAAGCCAGGTCAAGTCGCACATGTCGCACCCAGCTGCGACTCCAAGCATCTCACAGATCCTCTCAACAGAGCCAGGACGGTGAAAAGCTGGTCGTGGCCTCTCTCGACGAGCAGGCGCAGCTTGCTGAGTCTTGCTGAGTCTTGCTGGTTCTCTTGACAAAATCCCTGTCTGCTCTTTTCGTTTTTTCTGTTTTTTTCTGTTTTCTTGTTTTTATCTCTCTCTCTCTCTCTCTGCTCTCTCTGTCTCTCTCTCTCTCTCTGCTCTCTTCCTCTCTGCTCTCTCTCTCTCTCTCTCTGATCAGTCTCTCTGCTCTCTTTCTCTTTGCACTCTCTCTCTCTCTCTCCATCTGCTCTCTCTCGCTCTCTGTCTGCTCTGCTCTCTCTCCGCGCTATCTCTCCCTCTTCCTCTCCCTCGCCATCGCCCTCGCCCGCTTCCTCTCCCTCTCCCTCTCCCATGAACCTTGATCTGTGTGTGTGTGAGATGATATAGTTAGGTTGGCATGCTCAAGAATCTCAAATGTCATCAAGTGTCCTAACTTGATCCCAAGTTTTCAACAACATGCTGCAACTCATGTGAGACGGACAGGTCAGTGCACGAGTGCCGTTCAACACTGGGGCTGGGGCCCCTTTTACAAGTAGAAGTCATTGGGTCAGACTTATGGATATGCTTGTGACTGCTTCTGAGCTGCGTGAGTCGGTCATGGCGAACTTGTGTCGCCCACAGACATGGCTTCGGCTTCCTTCCCCTTGTGTGAGTGGAGCATGAGGTCCTGGCACTGCGATCATCGCCCCTCACGCATGCAGCTTACTTCAGAAAACAGTGGCGACACATCTCTGGCACACCCATTCTGACGATCTTGGTAGGGACAAGGGCATTTGCCACGGCTGATCTTCTTGGTCCATTAACCTTGTAGTGGCATCTCTGGCTATGGGCACTGCCAAATCTGACGATCCGGAGGCTGAACCTTTTGGACAAGATATTTCAGCTAGGCGCGGTACAAAGCCGTGGGTGTTCGCCGTTCACCACTTGTGATTGAGTGACGGTACCGCACGGCAGCAGTTAGAGAGTCAAAGAGGAAAGCAGCGGCTTAGGTAGGTGCAAAACGGTGCCAAGCACGTAAAGCAAAATCACGAGCCCGTCGGCTGGTTTATTTGTGACAGATTGCACATTGTGATCATTCCAAGACTGGCGCTGCCCTGTGTCAACCACGCAGGCACAAAGCTTGACGCAGCCTGCTTGCTAGGACGACGCCTGAAGCGCATCAACGGATACGCCTGGCTGACGGGGCCTTATGGGTCCTACTGCCAGGAAGTTGGAGGCTTGTGACAAACATCTTGGCCAGAGCCCTCTCTCCCATAGCTCTGACTTTATTTCACAAGTCCGACTGCAGCGAATTGTAGATTTGGAAGCCCTGGAAAGAACTTGGAGTGAGGCCGCGAATCACGGGCCTTTGGGACCAGGCCTTCCGCAGCTCTGCCGTTGCTGAATATTAGGATATATAGGGCATATATCTGTACTCCATTTTTTGTATGTATATACATATATGTATATATATATATATATACATGTCGGCTTGGGGTTTAGCGTCTGGAACCTTCACTGGTTTACAGGGTTTGGAGGGCCAGGTTTAGGGTTTAAAGGTTAAGGGTCCATGGGTTCATGGGTCCATGGGTCCATGGGTCCATCGGCCGCCCGCTGTGGTCTCGTGATGCAAGCTGGAGTCCTTGGGCATGCGCAGGTTGCGCAAGCTAGCATGGCCCGTCGCAGGGCAGCTCATGCGTGACTGCTGCCCATGAAAGCTCAAGTGTGCGAGGCTTGGGCTAGGAAGTCGAAGTGTCAAAGCATGGGTGGCTCACCTGCAGGATGCCTTTGCTGACTATATGCAGATTTACGGATCCAGGAACTTCGCCGCCTGCCTCAGCTTGGACTGGGTGTCTTCAGGCGGCGCGCATTGGCGACCCTTTTTGCTCGATGAATGAAGGTTCCAGTAACTCTTACATAAATATGTACGACATATATATGTAATTATATATATATACTCATCCTAATATTTAGTATGTTCCAGTCATGCCAACCCTCCCTGCAAAACCCCCCCCCTGCCACCCCAAACAAAAAGCAAAGCAAAGTCGAGGAGTCGGGTGGGGTGCTCTCAGGTCTTGCTTCCACATCGCCAGCTTCAGTCCTTCGTTCGGCCAGGTTCCCCTCTGTTAGGGTTGAGGGTTTAGGGTTTAGGGTTTACGGTTAGGGTTTAGGGTTTAGGGTTTAGGGTTTAGGGTTTAGGGTTTAGGGTTTAGGGTTTAGGGTTTAGGGTTTTGTGGTTCCCTTTCCGGGGGGGGGGGGGGAGACCGCAAAAGGTTTTTCCGAAGCAACCTCTGGCTGAGCGCGTCCATGGAGTGAAATGTAGTGCAATCGGCCTACCAGCCTTTACAAGATGACAACCTGGCAGCCGTAGATCCATCTCGCAGGGCAGTCTCACTGGCTTCCTGGAGATTTCGCTGCCCACTTCACAGGCTTTCTTTGGGCTTGCTAATAGTGGTTCATGTGCTGGGGTTCTGGTCCACGGCCCGTCTGCTGACAAATCTGCTTCCGTGTTCTGGAGATCGCAGTTCGGTGTCCCCCTACTTCACAGAGAGGCGACCAAACCCCGGCTGCATGCGCCATGTTGCGGATGGTATAGAATCTAGTATAGAATATAGAGCTTGCACGGGGAAATGTTGAGAATGTGGGCTCTTTTGGCAGGTTTGAGCGAATATCCGCCACAGCAGGGCCCGGGAGCCCAGGCTCCGAGACTCCGGTGTTGCTTCTTCACATGGCCTAAACCCTTAGGGTTTAGGGTTTAGGGTTTAGGGTTTAGGGTTTAGGGTTTAGGGTTTAGGGTTTAGGGTTTAATCTGTGCAGCGGAAAGGATCGCAGAGACTGGGAAATAGGAAGCCTTGAGTTGCAAGATTGAAGTTGTTGGGATGCTTCTGCCGAGATCTGCCAAGGCTTGGCCCTTCTACATGACTTCCTGACTCTGCTTCAGGGAGCCAGTGCAGAGGGTGCAAAAAAGTCCGGGAAGGCCATTTACCAGTCCTCTACAGTCTGAAGTTGATGATCGGCGTTGCCGCATGTGATCCATGTCGAATGCCATGATTTCTGGCAGGCACCCCATTAAGCGCGTTCACATGTCCGCTGGATACTACTTGTGGGTCGAGCTTCTGACTCGGGGTGCAGCAAACGAACACCAACATGTTTGCGCGGCCAGATACAGGGCAGCAGGGGCAACATGCACAGGCAATTGAGCGCAACGTCTCATAGAAGGCTCTGAGACCAGGGCGCGTTCGTCCAGAATAGAGTTCAAACGGTTTAGCTCGACGGCGCTTCCGTGGTCTTTCCGCATGGATCTGTTTGCTATCCGGCAGACCCGGATAGCTTGAGGCCGCGTGCTTGCTGATTGGAAAGGATATTAGGCTTCGATGCTGAATCCTCATTGAATCAGAGCAGGTAAGCTGCGAAGTCAAACAGAGTCCGTGGCCACAACGTGTTTCCATTGATCAGCTTCCTACAACCGTGTTCCCTATAATTAATGTATGCAGGTCTCACATACATGGGCCTGCGCTCATGATGTTGTAGAAGGAAGTTTGTTACGTACACTACACAGGACCTGCTCACTTCACCGGCTCACGCTGCGTGTTTTCCGCAAGGTGCCTGTTTGGCGCTAGCGCGGTGCTAGTTGTTAGCTTCAATCCCCCAGGATGAGTCACGAACATTGGCCGTGGGCACTCTCACTCATGTCTCAAGACTATCTCAGGGTCATATTGCAAGCTGACAGCCCGGAAACGGAGTACCTGCAACTAGCTCTGTTTTAGAATTGAAAGCTTGTGGCAACTCTCTCTACACAACGGCTCTTTTGTGTCACTATCAAACGGCCCGAAACCCTTGAACCTGTCTTCGCGGAAGCGCGCTAGCGGCAGTTGACTCTTTGTGGAGTAG
>CAJNDS010000482.1:100000-129341 GCA_905221605.1 Symbiodinium natans | reverse complement strand
GTTTTTTTTTTTTTGGTTTTTTTTTTTTTTTTTTTTTTTTTTTTTTTTTTTTTTTTTTTTTTTTTTTTTTTTTTTTTTTTTTTTTTTTTTTTTTTTTTTGTTTTTTTTTTTGTTGTTTTTGTTGTTGTTGTTGTTGTTTTTTTTATTAAAGGCCGGCTTTGAGAACGTATTTCATTTATATTATAACGATATTTATATAAAAGGATATAATGTCGTCGCGAGGGGGATCAAAACCTTTCCAGTATCTTACCCAATCCTTCTTTTGGAATCCAAGAATCACTTTTCATAAAAGTTACCATTCATTAAATAGTATCTCGTTTCCAAATGCATTGGTTGTAACGTCTGTTGGTGGGGGCAAATGTTAGAAAACAAAATAGATTTCACATTCTACCCGCACATGTTCATTGCGCCACATACGCAGAATTCAAGCGATGTCAGTAGCCTAAGGAAACCTACAAGAATGGCGGAGCTGTTCCGAAGGACCCTGCGAAATGCCCACTTTACCGTTGAGGATCAAGTTCTAGTTCCAGAGGACCCCTCACACAGACTCCCGTGAGAAACACTTGGCCACCGGCGGCCACAATGGGCGGAAGCACGGTAGACAATCTGACGGAAAACGAACGTTAGTCGCAACCTAGAGCTCGGGTCCTCTTCTCACGACCTGCCTGGGGGGGTAGGTGCTGGCTCAGGGCAAGGCCACGTCAGAGACGGGCTCCTGCATGGCTTTGTCGACCCAATCGAAGGCCAACTCCACATCGGCGCTGCGCATGGTGAGCTTAGCATTCTCACCCGAGCCGGTCAAGGTCCAGCTGTCAACGGAGGAGAGTGCCGTTGAAAGCTTGTTCTCGAAGTCCTGAATAGGTGACAGCACCCTCGTGCCGAGGATCAGGCCCACGTCCAGATTCTCCGTGCTGCCGGAGCTGCCCGTGATGGTCACTTTGGTGTTCAGGATGTTGAAGAGCTTGAAGTGCAGCTTGAACTCGTTAGCATCACCTGCGCTTTGCTCCAGCTGCATCACGAGATGCCCCTTTGGTGGCTCGCCCGGGCCGATGTAGGCACGACCCCGACCAGCTCCCTTCGCTGTTTGGGCTTCATCCAAGCTGACGGTGGCCCCATCCTGCACGAAGCGTGTAAGCTCCCAGGAGTTGTGGGCCGGATGAGGGGTCCGCTTCTCCTGGACCCGTGGCTGGCGCTTCAGGGAAAGCTTGAAACGATCCCCTGGCTTGCGGGCGCAAACGACAGGGTAGACGGTGGCCCCTTTCTCACGCTTGCAGCCCTTGTAGGCCTCGCCCAAGCACTTGTCGCCATCCCACACGGTCATCCCAACGGAGCTACCATCGGTCAGGTCCAAGGTGAAGCCAATGACCGATCCCTTCTTGACGGGCTCGCCAAAGCCGCCACGCTTCAACCCTGAGCCGTCCGAGAGATTGCCGGGACCACCGAACTCGAGGGCGCGGATTTTGTATCCCTCCTTGAAGCCGGCCTTCGTGGTCACACCGATGAAGGGGCCGTCGCCCTCAAGCACCTCGACCTCAAAGTAGCCCACGCCATCAGTGAAGCCCGTGTTGCACATGAAGTTGAAGTGGCCGCTTCCCTTCATAGCCTCACCAACCACCGTGAACTCCCCGCCCCCCAGGTCCTTCACCCTAGCTGGAGTGGCACCCTCCCAGGACAGGTTCACGAGCGTGATCGTCACGGGGGAGTCGGGAACTTTGTCGGTATCCTCCAGGGTCTTGCCGCCAGCGCTGAGCTCGAAGCTGCTTTCATGGCGTTCCATCAGGGCGGCAATCTCGGAACGAAGCTTTGCGCAGCTCTCTCCGGCCGGCGTCTTCGTGTTCAACGTCAACGAAGCTTGCGGCATGGCCCCGCGTGACCTGGCTTCAAGCTACACTTAGTTAGTTGCACGCCCCCTGTCACTCAAACTCTTAAGCCAGAAACGGCTGCCGGCTTACAAAGGTGGCAGAAGACCGCGACATCAGAATGCCCTAAGCAGTACTGACACAAAATCTACTGTGAAGCATATCCCAAAGCATGTGTTCCTCACCGCACCGGGATTGAAGCAGATCGAATCATATCCTTCAACAAAGGACGTGTCGGCTGAAAACGACACCCTATGACCCGCATGGAAAACAAAGTCGGCACTAGCCACTAGGTCGGTCAATGAGACTTATTTGGCAACGCAATTGGGTTTAGGGTTTGGGGTTTAGGGTTTAGGGTTTAGGGTTTAGGGTTGCCAGGTGCAGGGCGTGTCGGCAGCACTTGCAACCCGACGATCCAGAACCCTGCTCCATGTTCAGCACACATACTTGGAGGTTCATGGTACTTACTAATCCATTATAACTGTACTTATAACCCACTTATAAGCCCCTTAAGTGCCCCAATAAGGATTTGGGTTATAAAAAGTACAGAAAACAAATGGTTAACAAGTACCATGAACCTCCAAGTACACACATATGATGCGTGTGTTTGAGTCCTACTGCTGCTCACGTGCACTTAGGGTTTAGGGTTAGGGTTTAGGGTTTAGGGTTTAGGGTTTAGGGTTTAGGGTTTAAGGTTTAGGGTTTAGGGTTTAGGGTTTAGGGTTTAGGGTTTAGGGTTTAGGGTTTAGGGTTTAGGGTTTAGGGTTTAGGGTTTAGCGTTTAGGGATGTTTAGGGTTTAGGGTTGCGCAAGCTGTCTTCATGTTTATTCCTCGTGCAGATGGCGGCATGTTCCTTGCTGCACTGGCTGGGCACATCAAAGCAAAGGGGCTGCTAACAAATAACTCCTCCACCTCATGGGCTGGATTATTGTTGCGTCCTGTTTGCAGCAAGTGGCTTCATAACCCTAAACCCTAAATTCTACCATCAACATCACTCCCCTTTGTGGTGCAGAGAGCCGTGCGCGAGGGCACACACGCGCAAAGGCGGAACTCGCTGATTTAGGGTTTAGGGTTTAGGGTTTAGGGTTTAGGGTTTAGGATTTCGGATTTAGCGGTGAAAGTTGCCAGGGTTTATGGGGTTGAAGGTTGCCACCTTTGCATTTCAGGGGTGAAACCAGTGAGACACGGCCTTCAAGGCGTAAACCCAGGTAAAGCCCAAACTATCACAGTAGGTCTCCCTGGGTGAAGCGTGGAGAACAGCAGAAGCGAGACAATTGGTGACCCCTAAACCCTAAACCCTAAACCCTAAACCCTAAACCCTAAACCCTAAACCCTAAACCCTAAACCCTAAACCCTAAACCCCCAAGGGTGAAACAGCCCCCTCACACAGACGCGGGGGGTTTGCCGGACTCAAGGTCCGTTTCTTAGGGGTGCGTTCGACTACAGGTGTAACCCTAAACCCTAAACCCTAAACCCGAAGCCCTAAGCCCTAACTCCTAAACCCTACACCCCATCTCAGCCGTACAGCTTGAGCATGAGGAAGTAGATAATGATAACCATGCCCAGCACCTCAGGCGTCCCCGGGTTTCGGGCTTCGGGGTCATGGAAGTGGCCCTACACCCGAACAAGTGAAATTATAGGGTTCTTAAGGGAGGGGGGTTGAAGAGGGGGGTATGTAACCCAAGGTTCCCTAATACTCCCCACTACTCCCGCAGGCTCGAGGTGCCTACCCCCCTTTGAACCCCTCCCTTAGGAACCCCTTTAAACTCAAACATTAAGGGGTAGAAGGAGGGACCCCCCTAGAAGGGACCCTGAATCTTACTCCCACAAAATAACCCCTACATATACCTTATAGAGTCCCTGTATACCCAAGTAGCCCCTAAATAACCCCCAAAGAACCCCTAAGGTCCTTTATGAGGGTCCCTCCTTTAGTCCTTTGAAAACATACTCAAACCACGTTGCTTCTTCCCTAAGTCTTCTTGAAGGCTCGAACATACGCTTAAGTCGGTGGGATACCACAGCCTACAGCAGAGCCTCTAGGGAGATTTGAAGGAACAAGATTTAGTTTAGATTTAGTTTAGGATATAAGCCCCCCCCCCCTAACCCTAAGCCACAAATACAAAGATGCACCCTCAACACCAAAGGATCGTTTCTTAGGCCTAGCCCCATCCCCAACCCTAAAGACCCCTCCCACGCAGAACCGAAAACGAGATGATGGCCAGCGTGAGCCGCCGAAACCCTAAACCCTAAGCCCTCAACCCTCAACCCTCAACCCTCAACCCTACACACCAAAGTGCTGCTGGGGCCCAGACGCTCCCGGAGACTGCTCCCACGACCTGACATTCAGTCTAGGGTACTCAGTATGAGGGAACCCCTTATATACCCCTTATATACCCTCTACAAATTAAGGGCCCATACATCAGAACCCTTTAAAGAGGGTAAGAGACCATAGAGCTCTTATGGCCCTGAACCCCTAAACCCCTTCAGACCCAGGCCCAATCAGTTGGGTCCCTTGTTATAGAACCCTTATGTGCACTATGTACAATAAGGGCCCCATGGTTCCAAGGGCCCCATGGTTCCGACCTTAGATTCAGGGTTAGGGGCTCAGGTCTTATGCGGAAGTTGGGGGTTCGTCGGGGGTTTAGGGTTTAGGGTTAGGGTTTAGGGTTTAGGGTTTAGGGTTTAGGGTTTAGGGTTTAGGGTTTAGGGTTTAGGGTTTAGGGTTTAGGGTTTAGGGTTTAGGGTTTAGGGTTTAGGGTTTAGGGTTTAGGGTTTAGGGTTTAAGGTCTGAACATCGAACAAACAAGCCACCCCCGCCTTCGAGTTTAGGGTGTTGGGGTTTAGGGTTAAGGGCTTATGGTTTAGGGTGACACAAGAGTAACCTAGGAACCCTTTTGGTTTAAGGGGCTCATAAGGGAACCTAAGGCCCCCAAAAAAGTGAATAGGGCCTATTCCGGGTCCTAGTAAACCCTAAACTCTAACCCCTGAATGCCTGGTTTCGCACTCTCTTCGGTTTGGGTTTATTGGACTGAGGGTTCAGGGCTTGAATCGTTGCTCGGAGTGCAGGACACTGTTTGCAACTGACCACACAACTTTCGTGAACCCCTAATGCTCCTCCCTCTGCTGTACGCTAAGTTCTTGACCTTGAACTTCATACCCACTATACTACTCTCGAACGACTGAGGCACGTGGAACGAGAAAGGAGCCTAGCTATCGCACGCGATGGCCTGCACCTGCACCCCAAACTGCCAAAAAATGGTCGCCTAGGCCGCCTAGTAACCAAATTTTGATGAGGGCCCCAGTCTTCGGTTGGTTACTTTGCAAGGGAACCTTGAACCCCAAAAAGGCAAAACAAAAAATGATGCCACTGGGCTACCAAGCAAACCCCAAACCCCGAACCTACAACCCTACTTTGGAGTAGACCCTGGAAAAAGAAAGTATATACTGTCTAGGTATAAGTAGCTATAATGGGAATCCAGAACCAAAGAAAGTATAAAACCCCTAAACGCTGAACCCTGAACCCTGCACCCTGAACCCTAAACCCTAAACCCTAAACCCTAAACCCTAAACCCTAAACCCTAAACCCTAAACCCTAAACCCAGACAAAGGTTCTGGGGATCCTGGCTGCAAGCGTCCGATCCGAGGCCGCCTGCCGGATGACCTGAGCGGATGCTGCGGGTGTCTGGCTTGGGGTTTAGGGTTTAGGGTTTAGGGTTTAGGGTTTAGGGTTTAGGGTTTAGGGTTTAGGGTTTAGGGTTTAGGGTTTAGGGTTTAGGGTTTAGGGTTTAGGGTTTGGGGTTTAGGGTTTAGGGTCTAGGGTCTAGGGTTTAGGGCTTAGGGTTCAGGGTTTAAGGCTTACGTAGGATTTAGGCTATACAGCGGGCTAGCTAACCCCCCAAACCGAAGTGGCTGCTTCCCCACTTGTGTTTCATGCAAGAGCCGCGCCATGCCGCGCCCATTTGTGAAGATGGAGGAGGATAAGAAGAGGGTTCTGTGACAATGGGTGTCAACAACTTTTGTGCTAGTTTAAGAACCCAGTCCTTCGTGAGCACTACAAAGCCCCCTTATAGGATTGTTAGGAAACCTATCCAAAAGGTAGATCTGATGCTGGCGAGAGTAGATTCGAATGGAAGCAGCCCTGACATTCCCTACGCCCTAACACCTAAACCCGAAACCCTAAACCCCCAAACCCCCCCCCCCCCCCTGCCCCTGCAGGGCTAGAGTGGTCAGGGTCTTGGGCGGTAGGGGCTATGGTTCTGATTCACTCTAGGGATGGGTGAGGGGATAGTAACCCTAACCCCTAAACCCTGGTTTCTAGGCAGGACGATGGGCGAATGTGCCGAGTCAAGCTACGCTGCTGAATCTGGGGTCATCTGAGGGGTGAAGGTGTCCCTCAATCCTAATTAAACCCCAAACCCTAAACCCTAAACCCTAAACCCTAAACCCTAAACTCCAAACCCCAAAGCCTAACTTCGAGGCTCGTGACGTTTATGCGTTGCTTCTATACTTGAAGCGCTAGGGAAGTTCCAACGTAACGCTCTTGATAGGGGAACCCAGAACTTTAGGGTCCAGGGTCAGAAGGATTTAGGGTTTATGCTTAGGGTTTAGGGTTTAGGGTAAGGGTCAAGACGCTTAACGCCATCTTGAGCCCTCTGATTTAGTTTGAGGCCTTTGGGGTTTTTCAGGTTCAGGGGGCCTGTTGGGTAGTAGGGGGGTTTTGTTGCCCTAAAACCCTGTAGCGCAGATTTGGGGGTTTGCGAAAGTAGGGGTACATTCTTTTTTGATTTAGTAAACCCTAAACCCTAAACCCTCAACCCTCGGCCCTCAACCCTAGAGCCTCATCCCTAACCCCCCCAGATTTTGATAACAAAGGCCCCCACCTCCCAGTCGGTGCGCATGATGAGCCCAGCCTCAAGCGTCTGCCAAAACTTGGGGCGAAAGGGGGTCTTAGGGTTATTGGGTTTAGGGTTTAGGGGTCTTAGGGGTTTAGGGTTTTGGGGGTTGACCAAACTTGGGGCGAAAGGGGGTCTTAGGGTTATTATGGGGCTTAGGGTTTAGGGTTTTAGGGATCTTTTTTTAGGGTCTAAGGGCTTAGGGTTCCGAAAGGCCGACAGGGGTCTTAGGGGTTTAGGTTTAGGGTTTTGGGGTTTTGGGGTTTTGGGGTTTAGGGTTTCGGGCTTTGGGGGTTTAGGGTTTAAGCTTGGGGGCTTAGGGTGCCTAAGCCCTAAGCCCTAGTGTAAGGAGGGCCGGAGCTGAGAGGAAGGAAGATGCAGAGTGCTGGTTTTGTACATGGAGACTTCTCTGAACTAGGATCCCGACAGGGCTTCCTGTTACTTATCATATTTTGGTGCACACAGCCCTTTCCGACTTAGGTTGCCGCACTCGGGCTAGGGTTGTATAGTAGATGATATGGCTTCCTCACTATTTGTATGGAAAGTTCATGTATGCATGAGAAGCATTTGTCACCTGTCTCATCTACAGACTTGCAGACGGCAGCTCAGCAACAACGCTGCTGCAGGGGCTAAGCGCCAGGAGGCCAGAGGCACAAAAACCAACTACAAACGCTGTTCCCTTTTGGGTCATATGGGTACTTCCCCACAATGGGGGGGGATCCCTTTTACACCCAAAATAGAATGGAATCCCCTTGAAGGGACACCCAAAAGGGTGCCCCAAAACCCTAAACCCGAAACCCCTATATGCAAACCCAAAGCCCTGAGCGACTCACATAGGCCATGCGGTGATCACCCACCGTCGATTCGGCTACGATGTTGAAGACATACCTGCCAAGCCAAGAAGCTGTCAGGGCCCGCCTTGAGAGCTTAAAGTTTTAGGGCAGTTTACCCTAAACCCTAAACCCTAAACCCTAAACCCTAAACCCTAAACCCTAAACCCTAAACCCTAAACGTTGGGGTTTTTACGTTTAAAGTTCTGTTTTGGGGAGAGATGGAACAGCGTCATCTTCCATGCTGCCTCTTGTCGGTGATGACCCCATCGATCGTAACATTGCATTTGCCATTGCTGCACTGGTCGGCCGGAACCTCAGGGAGACATCTCCAGGAGGGTGTAGGGTTTAGGGTTTAGGGTTTGGGGTTTAGGGTTTAGGGTACTGGGCACAAGTCCATGCAACACGTGCCATGTCAACGCGTGTCGCCCAAAAGCAACCACAGGCGGGTTCTGAGAAGCGGTCAATGGTGTACTGACGGTCCGTGTTGTTTTGCAGGCCACAGACCTTCACAGTCCAGCACGGCTAGTGGACGGCGACTTTTCAAGAGACGGACTAGCAGGTACATGCCGACCGCCGGAGTCGGGGAGCTGCCCCCCTAAACCTTAAACTCTAAACCCTAAAAACCTAAGCATCTTGGTCCCCGGCTGTGTTCATGATCTTGTCTGGCCGCAGAAAGACGGCCATGTTGGTTCGGTTGTCCTGGCAGCTGCAAGCGCTTAAGGAGGGGTCTGCAGACGTGATGACCGCCCGAGCTTCGTTGTGAGCCCTCTACTCTGCAGACTGTTCAAGTTCAGGGTCCTAATCCCCCTAAACCCTAAACCCTAAACCTTTAATCCTGAACCCTGAACCCTGAACCCTGAAACCTAAACCCTAAACCCTAAACCCTAAACCCTAAACCCTAAACCCTAAAACCCTAAACCCTAAACCCTAAACCTCGCAAACGCGGCAAAGCCCCTCAAGGCGACGGCCCCACCGACTCGAGAAGCATGGAGGAGTAGACCCAGTATTGCTTTGCCTGCGCTACACCTGCAGTGCGGAAAGCGCGGCCAAGTCCAACCCACTAAGCCCTAAACCCTATAGTATAAGCCCTAAACCCTAAACCCTAAACCCTAAACCCTGGAGACTGGAGAACCCGAAAACCAGAAACCTTGTTCGGGCTTAAGGGCTTCAGGGCTCAAGGGCTTACGGGCTGAAGGACGGGGATGTTTTCAAACTCCAAGCTTAGACGTGGGTTGTTCCAAAGCGCGGGTCGCTTTGGGGGCGGGGGCGGGGGGGGCGGGGGGGCGGGGGGGGCGGGGGGGCGGGGGGGGCGGGGGGGGCTTATCATTTCAGGTTGGGAATTTTGAAGCTACTCCACCTACATGGGACCGCAATTTAAAGCGCATCCGCACCAGCAGAGCAACGACGACCAAGCAAATGGTGATTGAACTTGACCTATAATGGCAGTGAACAGGCACACATCAAAAAAACGAATAGACAGGCACCCTAAACCCTAAACCCTGAACCCTAAACTCTAAACCCGAACCCCTAACAATGCAAGCAAGGTGGCCAGATCTATGCACCTACAACCCTATACTTGGCCAAAGATCACCACAAAAGGATCCGCCTTCCAGAGACACAAAACCACATTCTAGGCTGCCCAGTAACCTGGGCTTAAAAAGGGTGCCTTTTTTTTCTTAAAGGGGTTTATAAGGGAACCTAAACCCCCAAAAAGGGAATAAGGGTACTACTGAGCATCCTAGTATTCGGTAGAATCACTCGAATCTGAACTTCTTTGAAGCGCATGCAGCCCATGCATATAACCCGTTTCGGTACACCCCCTAAACCCTAAACCCCAAAGGCCCTAAACCACCGAACGCCCGGTTGAAATGAAGGGTTGTTCACCAGGCCTGGCAGCCTAAAGCCCTAAACGCCAAATCCACGCCAAATTTAGGCACACCCCAAACCCTAAATCCTAAACCCAAAACCCTACACCCTACACCCTACACCCTAGACCCTAGACCCTAGACCCTAGACCCTAAACCCTAAACCCACGTGGCTGCCTGCCGGGATGAACTCAGCCGCGTCCCAGGAGAGCTGCACCTGCATCTCGGTTAGCTGCCTGCCATGACGGAGGAGGCAATGTAGGGCTTGTAGGATTAAGGGGGTTTAGGGTTTAGGGTTTGGGGTTTGGGGTTTAGGGGTTAGGGTTTAGGGCTAAGGGTTTAGGGTTTAGCGTTTAGGGCGTTGGGGTTTAGGGTTTAGGGCTTGCGTTGAGGGTGTAGGGCTTCGGTTTTAGGGGTTAGGGCTCAGGGGGGTTGAGGGGGTTTCGGGTGGTTTAGGGTGTACCCAAACTCCCGTACTCCCGTCACGAATGCTAGCTAACCGCAGCTAACCCTTTCGGGCTTAAAGGCTCGGCGTGTGTGGAAAACCTTGAGCCCCACAAGGAGGGGGGAGGGGGCGCACCTCGCTGTTATCCTTCCATTGGACCCGGGCCGAGGGTAGCGGCCGATGTCGGCGAGGATGGTCAGCGTGTAGGCCTGGATCGCAATCTATGGGGTCAAAGGCGGGTGCTTGAACCGAGGTGATTGGAAAGCTCTAAAGGTCCTTGAGGCCTTCTTGAAGCCTTTCCTGGCTCGCACTTAAAAAAAGCTTGCGGCTTGGGCAGATGCAGAGCTGAGGCAAACCTTCTGCCTGTACATCTCTGCATGAAAACAGCGCCCACACAACCACAAAACCCTAAACCCCGTCCTCTAAAGCAAAATCGATGCCTTCGTGTGACAAGTCTACCCTAGGGCTGACACAGCAAACGGCTTCCCCACCCCCAAACTGAAGTCATGGCATGGGGGTCTAAGGGCCCATACGTCACATAAGGGCCCCATAATTCAGCCCCCACATACGGGAAGCCTGATGCTTAGGACTTGTACTGTTTAGGGCCTCATGGTAGCAATGCTGAACGGCAACTGATTTGGCAAACTGTGCCATGGATCCAGGCTTCAGATTTGTGCTATACCATATACTCCCCTTACACTTGAAACCAACAAATCAGACGGTATCTCTTGGGTGCTCTTCATGCAAAACTTCAGAAACATTCCCAAGCAGACGGTATCCAGTTGCCATTCCTGAACAAAGCAATCTCGACACCGGACCTACGAAACATCACACAAAGTCGAACAAGGGTTTGGGGCTTCTAGGGATTACTCTACAGCTTAGGGTCTAGGGCTTAAGCACAAACCCTTCTTGGTTTCGCCAAGTCGCCGAATCTTCCGGGGCGTAGACGGAAATGAAGTGCCTGGCATGTGCGGAGCTGACACACTTAGGGTTTAGGGTTTAGGGTTTAGGGTTTAGGGTTTAGGGTTTAGGGTTTAGGGTTTAAGGTTCAGGGTTCGAGGTTGTGCTGGCATTCTGATGCCCGTTGCATGTTCTACTCCCAGCATAGCAGGCGTAGCAGAAATTCTGTAATGAACATCGTCTGACCGTTTGTGGTGATGGATATCTCATGAATGAGAGAAGCGATCAGCACAAAAAGCCATGCAAAGCACCACATAGCGATCCCGGTGCTGGCATCATCTGCCTTCACAATCAAGCCTGTTGAGGACTTCGGGGCCAATCTCTTACTTCTCCAACAACCAAGGGGAACAAAGGTTAAACTTTACTTTTCCTACCAAATAAGCAAACGCAATAAGTTTTCAGTTCAAGTATTGGCAAAGTAAGATCTCCATAAACCCTAAACCCTAAAACCCTAAACCCTAAACCCTAAACCCTAAACCCTAAACCCTAAAACCCTAAACCCTAAACCCTAAAACCCTAAAACCCTAAACCCAGTCTGGGCCACTTCGTGGACGACAGCGGCAACTCGAAGAAGGTCGGGGATCCGTCCCGGCTTCCATCAATCTCAGACCTTGCCAGGAGGCAAGAGCACTGGACATCCACCTCAGGCAGCCTGTTTTAACAAAATTGTTTAGGGTTTAGGGTTTAGGGTTTCCCTTGCAGTACTGTTGATTCATTTGATGGACAACCTTACACCTGCCATAGCCGGTGTGCGGCAGAAGCCTCGCACCCTGCATGGCATGATTCGCTGCCAAACGCAGTTGGCTTAAATGACCTCAACATCTCGCATCAATCAAACAGCCATGTCTGACTAACATTGGGACGCCTTCGTCCCTAAGCCCTGAACCCTAAACCCCAAACCCTAAACCCTAAACCCCACACAGCGCTATGCTTGCAGGGCGATGTCGTCCCGCGTCTTGCGACGACTCAGTTCCGAACACAAAGTGCGTCCATTCGCACAATGCGGCCTTGGGCAAGTGTTTTTCTGGGTTCTTGTGAAGGAACCCTAGGGCTCCAACTATGTAAATAATACCTACATTGGGGTCTAGAGTCTGTAAATGACACCGAGCCTTAGGGGAAAGGAAATCAAGTTACCATTCTTGGGATTTATAGATACATAGAGCGGCTAATGTAGTATGCTAAACCCTTAACCCTTAACCCTAAACATCCCTAAACCGTAAACCCTAAACCCTAAACTCTAAACTCTAAACCGATACGAGCAACAAATCCAGACCCAAGCACCTCGGGCATCCTGGTGCAGGCAGAACACTTCTTCCAAAAGAACTGGAATTGAGGGTTTAGGGTTTAGGGTCTAGGGGTTAGGGTTTAGGGTTTAGCTGGAATTTGAAGTGAACCACCTTGTGTGATACTTTTTTGGAGGGGCAGGGGGAAGGGGGGGCGGTTAGCCAAGCTATGGCCTTTTCGCAATTCATTATGGATCTTTTCATCCGACTTGAGGACACGAAAAGGCTCACAGTGTAGATCAACCTCCCGCATGCAACCGGACCCTCGGGAACCGAACGGACCAAACCCTAAACCCTAAACCCTAAACCCTCAACCCTAAACCCTAAACCCTAAACCCTAAACCCTAAACCCTAAACCCTAAACCCTAAACCCTCTGGAACCAAACGGAAAAAACGCCGGAGTCAGCTCTGCAAGTCTCGACACTCAGGGGCCTCTCTTCTCTCGAAGCCGGGTCTGATGTCGATGCAGCCTGGGCATGGACTCGGGTTTAGGGTTTAGGGTTTAGGGTTTAGGGTTTAGGGTTTAGGGTTTAGGGTTTAGGGTTTAGGGTTTAGGGTTGAGGGTGGCAAAGTAGTACGGGCGGACAAATGATGTAATATAAGAGGCTTACTGTGCAGATATATAGATGTTTAAGAATGGCCTTAATTTATGACACACACACACACACGCTGGTACCGTGCCACATGACACTGCTTATCTGGCGCTCGAGTAGAAGATCCTCCGCACTCCATGTGGAGTGCTGCCACATGGAAGCGGCTTCCGAGACTTGCTATTACACCCTATTACCCCTTAGAAAGGCCCTGTGTCGGGTTGATTCTGGGGATTCCCTACACCCTAAACCCTAAACCCTAAACCCTAAACCCTAAACCCCAAAACCCTACTAGCCAAAACCTGGTTATAAGGTCTTGCCCCCGTGGATATTGGGGCCAGGTGCGCGAGGTGCTGAGAACGGATGCTCAGACATGTGCACGTCTGCCTGCAAAATTTAAATCCGAAACTAAACCCTAAACCCTAAACCCTAAACCCTAAACCCTAAACCCTAAACCCTAAACCCTAAACCCTAAACCCTAAACTGCCAAGGCTTGGACTGTAGGGATCCGGATAGCATCTGCGTGTCTTGCGGACCTCAGCGCAATTCTAGGCTGCCTTCAGAAATAGAGAGGTCCAAACTACAAGCAAGATTTAGGGTTTAGGGTTTAGGGTTTAGGGTTTAGGGTTTAGGGTTTAGGGTTTAGGGTTTAGGGTTTAGGGTTTAGGGTTTGGGGTTTAGTGTGATCCTCTTAAACCCAATAAGGGGAAACTTGTATGAAACATCCAAAAGACTTTCCTTGTAAAGCAGCGGCCGTTGAAAGCTTCCAAAGTTTCCCGCATGCGAAAGTGCCTACTTGGCTTTTTTTCAAAATCATTATGGCTGTGTCTTGCAGTACGACTGACAGCAGCAACAACGTATTGAGCTATGACTACGGAGACTTGGATGAGGACGGTCGATGGGCAGTCTGTATTCATTTGTTTCAATGTTCCAATATAATGACCGAAGCAGCTTTCGTGAGATTTCCGAAGCCATACAGTCTTATGTATGGCCTTCTCGCTGACCCAAGATTCATGATGTCTTGCTACCACCCAAGCCTGCAACTAATGCTGTTGAACGAAATGAAGAAGTGGGGCCTTCGAGAAGCGTAGGGCACTCATCCTCCTCCTCATCATCATCATCACCATCATCATCATCATGATCATCAAGTTACCTGCGTGACTCATTGGCCTTTCCCCAAAAACACAAAACACCCGACCCTGAACCCTCGTTGTTCTGCTCTGCAAGATCCAGGCAAAGAGGTACACCACCCCGCGGCAGGGTTCCAGATTGACGATCACCTGCCAAGACGCGCAGAATGCAGAAGGCCTACGGGTAGGAGGGGAAGCTTCCATAGTTACTCTCGGGATCCGATTTAGGGTTTAGGGTTTAGGGTTTAGGGCTAAGGATTTAGGGTTTCGGGTCCCCATCTCTCTGTCCGGGCAAGCTGATCCGTGCCTTACGGTACTGATCTGGCCGGTTCCTCGGCAGTTTTGCTAGCACCACAGAACGAGACCGTGTCGAAGAACAGGTCTCTTTTTGCGGGTTTAGGGTTTAGGGTTTAGGGTTTAGGGTTGCTTGGCAGGAAGTCTACCACGAGTCGCTGGAGTAGCTGAGCCCGCGGCATGACGTTTACATCCTCATTCCGGTAGAACCACCTGTGCTGCAGTCAGATCTGCAGAGGTCCCTACGAGCCTCGGTGAGAGCCCGCAAAAACCCTAAACCCTAAATCCTAAACCCTAAACCCTAAACCCTACGCCCTAAACCCTAAACGCCACCTTTAAACGCCAAAACCCCACCTGTGGGTCATGTTGTACCGGATCTCCCGGTATACTGTCTCACCATCTCGGATCTCCGGTGCTTGGGGATGGACCTAAGCGAGACCACAACTATGGGCTGAGGGCGCAGGGAGTTTAGGGTTTAGGGTTTAGGGTTTAGGGTTCAGGGTTCAGGGTTTAGGGTTTAGGGTTTAGGGGCTAGGCTGTAGGCTGAGCTAGACAGGTTCCAGTGGCGTTCGCGTAGTCCTCATGGTAGCAGACAGAGGAGACGTCCTGGCTTTGAGAGACGCGTGCGGGGGGTTTAGGGTTTAGGGTTTAGGGTTTTAGGGTTTAGGGTTTAGGGTTTAGGGTTTAGGGTTTGGGGATTAGGGTTTAGGGCTAAATGTCCTTCTTGTGAAAGGCTCCCACTATGGGTTGAAAAGAGACACATAGGGTGTCAACTGCAATGTCATTCTCTGGCTGCACAGATGTCTCATCCGTAAGCCCTAGCTAAGGCCGAAACGCTAAACCCTAAACCCTAAACCTTTAGGGGACTAAGCCTAAACCCTACACCCTACACCCTAAACCCTAAACCCTAAACACTAAACCCTACACCGTAAACCCTAAACCCTAAACCCTATAAACCCTAAACCCTAAACCCTAAACCAACCTTGCCCCAGCCAGTCCTGTGATCGCACCAGAGAGCTGAGACCCAGCACGAACAAGCAGGCCTAAGTGGTGAGACGGGTTTAGGGTTTAGGGTTTAGGGTTTAGGGTTTAGGGTTTAGGGTTTAGGGTTTAGGGTTTAGGGACGCTGCAACGACTACCTCCACACATCTGGTTCTGCAGCCTTGCCGTGTGGCCGGTCGGGTCTGACTTTCTTCCACAGGTACATGCAACTACTGGTACTGCCCCGGGGGTTTCCGAAATCCGGGGTACCTCATGGTGCTCCTTATTACAAGGTAATCCTACTATATTGGAGGTCCCCAATTATCGTAACCCACCCAACTTGTGGTGGTGTCATCTGAACTTCGCTAGGAAGTCTTCTCACCAACGCTCAGCAGAATCATGCGTAGCTTTGTGCCACCTGAGGCCACAACACACCGCTGGCCATAGCTGCCTCAAGGAGAGGTTAGGATTTAGGGTTTAGGGTTTAGGGTTTAGGGGTTGGGGTTTAGGGTTTAGGGTTTAGGGTTTAGGGATGTTTAGGGCTTGGTAACACAATACCCGGGGCTCTCGATGTATCGACTACTTTGGTGGGCGCTGGGGTTGGGGATGGGGCTGGGGCAATGCCAATGTGTAGGGTTAAAGCAACCCTAAACCCTGAACCCTGAACCCTAAACCCTAAACCCTAAACCCTAAACCCTAAACCCTAAAACCTATCCCCTAAGCCCCATCATGCAACGGAGCCTGTCCGTCTCCAGTCTGTCATGGCAACAGTGTCTCTGGGGCGTGCAGCCGTTATCCGACACTCACATCCCCCTCTGCTGATAGTGGTGTAGGGTTGACCTGCAACCGCACTTACCTACAACTTTATGGGTTCTACCTATTCATTAAGGGGGAGATGCCACGAAACTGCAGGTAATTGGGGCTACAGGTAGGAAAGGGTCTAGGGGTGGACGTTCTTGTGCGTAGGCCTTCAGGACGACACATTGTGGTTTCAGTAGGGCTGTGCACATGAACCTTTCAAGCCTAAGCCCCAAACCCTGTTTGCCAAAGCGCCATTCTTGAACATCGAATGCTGCAGGAAAGCTCTGGCCCTATTCTGGGGTACTCTTGGGCGCCTGAGTCTGTAGGAGCCTTAGGGTTTAGGGTTTCGGGCTTAGGGTTTAGGAAATTAGTTATTGCAGAAACCATGTGGCTCGAATACAGATTAAGAAAAATTGAACGTTCACAGGAAACGGACTCGCGAATGACTGCGGGCGAGTTCTTTCACTCGACTGTGAAATCTCCAAGTTGAGGAACCCATCTCTGGGTAGCCCTGTAACCACATTACAAGAAGGGCAGCCTTTCTGTAGTTGGTTAGTAAGTGAACCCAGAGCCAACAAAAAAGGGTAAAGGGTATCACTGGGCTGCTTAGGGGTATCACTGGGCTGCTTAGCTTTAGGGTCTCACTGCTGACCTACTTTCTCTTCGCCCTGGTCTCATGACAACTTCTTACTCTCCCAAGGCCTTCCCACTCGCATGAACTTGTCATCCCTTCAACACCCTAACTACTACCCTCACCCCCAAAAACAACAAACAAGGGACATATCATATAACATTATCCTTGTATTGCCCTTGATGAGGAAGAATGTTTTGTTAATTGTTGGAGGTTCTTGAGCAGTTGTTACTAGCGGTCTTCCCTTATGGCCCCTGTACAAATACATCCCCCCCAAAAAAAACTGCTCTAACTATTGAGGCCCCTACATTAAAGCCCTAAGCCCAAGCCCCAAATCCTAAACCCTAAACCCTAAACCCTAAGCCCTAAATCCTAAACCCTAAACCCGAAAGCCCGGCCATGAACGAAGTTCCGTAACAGCGCCTTTTGTTTCATGCGAGTGCCACGTTCCTGGTAGCACAGACTGGCAGCACATCAAGCAAAGGAGGTGCTTTTATGCGAGATAGGGTTGAGGTTTTAGGGGTTTTAGGGTTTCGGGTTTAGGGTTGGAGCTTAGGAACTAGGGTTTGAGGTTTAGGTTTAAGGGAAACTACAACAGGCTTCATCGCCAAAGGGCATGAAGGCACACCATTGTATCACTGGTGGCCATCTAGGGGGTAACATGTTGCTGGAGATCAAAATATGAGGTTTTACGAGAATAAGGGCTCCCTAATATAGACCCCCAAATAGTAGGATTCCCTTAAAATTAGGACCCCAATAAGGTTAACTTCGGAAAACCCATATCGGCAGTGACGAAGATGAATCATTTTCGGGACACGCCGCAGGAATTTCGGCTGTCTTGACAGTACCCAAAGGCTCCATGTACCCGCATGGTATATACTTGGGCCTTAAAGGGGTTCCGATATAGTAGCTTCAGGGCCCAGGTATATGCTATATAACCCTAAACCCTAAACCCTAAACCCTACGTACATGGGCCCTGAGAGTTCGCACCTGAAGAAGCTGTGAACCGTCCCCCCCCTTTGCGGTGCAAAGAGTCGTGCAACCGGCCCGCAAGGGCAGAGCTCCTTGATTCTGTAGGGTCTAGGGTTTAGGGTTTAGGGTCTAGGGTTTAGGGTTTCAATCTTTGAGGGTTTCCCAAAAAGCCAAAACCACTAAAACCCCTAAGGCCATATCAAGCCCAAAACCATACAAACCCTAGCCCATGCAAACCCTAAATCCTAAACCCTACTTAAACATGTAAACCCTAAGCCATATAAACCCTAAACCATGCAAACCCTAAACCATGCAACCCCTAAACCATGTAAACCCTAAACCATGATAAACCCTAAACCATTTAAAAACCTAAACCATGTAATCCCTACTTAAACATTAAACCCTGGTCCTCGGAATCTAGAGAGTCTGCCATGGCCCTGTTTTAGGTGAGAAGGCTCGAAGCACGTGGTGTGGCGTCCTGACCCTTTGAAAGGATAACACCCTTTGAGGGCTTTAGGGGGATTGCGGGGCTTTTGAGGTTAGGGTTTATAGAGGGTTAAAGGGTTTTCATCGGGTTTTTAGGGTTGAGGAACCCTAAACCCTAAACCCTAAACCCTAAACCCTAAACCCTAAACCCTAAACCCTGAACCCTAAACCCTACACCCTAAACCCTAAACCCTTTTATAGGGTTTACGGTCTAGAACGTTTTAGGGCGGTTTCTGTGGCAAGAGCGCATCCACCAGCACCACGAGCCTCAGAGGTGAGACGCTCCCTGGCCCTGATGGGTTTGAGGCCTTGGGAGCATAGGCATTGGGGTTTAGGGTTTAGGGTTTAGGGTGTAGGGTGTAGGGTGTAGGGTTTAGGGTTTAGGGTTTGCAGGATTTGGGCTTAGGGTTTGGGGCTGAGGGTTTAGGGTTTAGGCCTTAGGGTTTCGGTGAAAACCTCCGGGGCGATTGGCACGAGGACTCGCCCGACTCAACTGTTCAAACTTCGTGAGGTGCGCAAGCTCCGAGGCATCTCAGCCGTAGAGCTTGAGCATGAGGAAGTAGACGATGATGACCATGCCCAAGACCTCTGAGCCCAGTAATTTTTCATGTTTCGATAAAGGGTTACTGTTAATCAGTACTACTCATATGATTATTATTATGATTTTATAATTATTATCAGTATTAGCCCAGAATCCATGTTACGATACAGGGTACATTAGTATTCCTATTATTTTTTATTGCTGTTCTTATCATTATGCTTTGCTTTTTCTTCTGGGGGGCTTACTTTATAAGGGAACCTTGAACCACCCAAAACAGGGCAAACGGGTACCCGCAGGGCCAGCAAGGAGTACAAGGATGGCTGCCCCTGTCTCTCTGATCTCTGAAGGTAGTTACATGATCGTCTAATATGGGCCCTTACAAGGGTACCACCTTGTTTGGGTATAGGGTTTAGGGTTTAGGGGTTTAGGGTTTAGGGGTTTAGGGGTTTAGGGTTTAGGGGTTTAGGGTTAGGGTGTATACCCCTTATGCACCCTGTACAACCCCAGGGCCCATACTTCAGAACCCTTTTAAAGGAGGTAAGGGACGACATTAAGGGCCCACAAAACGACCCTTCGAATGATCAGCATTTTTCAGGCCCCACGTCAGATATCTGGTCAGAGAAGTTCCCGTTTGGGGTACCCTAAATAGGAGGGGACGCCTTATAACAACGACCCCACAAAGATAGCATATTTTGGAGAAGTGACTCTCTCCGGGCTGGTCACGCAGCACTACAACTCTGAATTTATGGAAAGGGTACCACTGGGCTACCAAGCAGTGTGTCAAGCTTGGGCCCCAACACTTCCAGAGATTGCTCCCACCACCTGGGCTTCGGGTTTCGGGTTTCGGGTTTCGGGTTTCGGGTTTCGGGTTTTAGTTTAGGGTTTAGGGTTTAGGGTTTAGGGTTCAGGGTTCAGGGTTTAGGGTTTAGGGTTTAGGTTAGACCTACTTACCCTAAAAACCTTAAGCCCCAAATCCAGGTCTTTGTGGCCGCGCCAACATCCAAAAACTTGCAGGCTTTTTCGTTTTGGGAACAATTGGAACTGGTGCATCCTGCGCTCCCCCGCCCCAAGCTAATATAGGGGCCTTAATAACTAGTTTAGGGTTTAGGGTTTAGGGTTTAGGGTTTAGGGTTTAGGGTTTAGGGTTTAGGGTTTAGGGTTTAGGGTTTAGGGTTTAGGGTTTAGGGTTTAGGGTTTAGGGTTTAGGGTTTAGGGCTTCGGGTTTAGGGTTTAGGGTTTAGGGCTACTACAGGGGCCTTAATAATTAGAATGGGGTTTGGGAGGTTCTTATAGTATAGATATACGGGGACCATAAGGGAATACACATAGTGATTATTCCGACCCCTATATTACACGCGGCCCCCGAAGATTCGGGTGATGTTCGCGGCGGGGGGAAGTCTAAGACCCCATCCTTGTGCAGGCGAAGCTTGTCAGGTGTCCACCCCAAACTCTTTTTTCAATCTTGCCAGATGTGAGCACGGCTTCATTCGGGTCTTAAGTGTGTTTGGCTCATGTTGCTAGATTGAATGCATGGACAAGGAAATGAGAAGCAAGCAGGACACCCCAACGGAGACCTGAAAGTTGACTGCCCGAAAGACTTGCTACTTGGATATGATTCTGGACCCCTTTCTCTCGATGACAAAGGGCCTTCGAATTCGGCCTGGAACTCCCTGGCATAGGTTTAGGGTTTAGGTTTTCAGAAAGTTACTCCGATACGATTCTAGACCCAACTTTCTTCGATTAGCAAGGCCCCTGGGCCTCGAAATCATCAAACGTACACTTGGCTTCCAGAAAAAACTCGCTGCTTGGAAACCAACTCTGGACCCGATCTTTGTTCGATGAGAAAAGACCCTCACTGGGAACCTTAGTTTAGCAAACGGTTCTAAGCCCAAGTAGAATTCGATATGTGAGTTTGGTGTGGCTGGGTTTGGAATGGGTTCTTTTGAGATGTGTTTGGGTGCCTTCGGGGCAGGCACGTCTTCATACGACCTCCGCGCGGATCAGCGTGCGATGCCGAGCACACCACGAAACCTGAACCCTAAACCCTAAACCCTAAACCCTAAACCCTAAACCCCAAACCCTAACCAGCCTAAACTCTAACCCGCCAAAACCCCCCTAAACCCCTAAACCCTGAACCCCAAACCTTCAACCCTAAACCCTAAACCCTAAACCCAAAACCCAAAACCCAAAACCCTAAACCCTAAACCCTAAAATCTAAACCCTACCCTCCAGCTCTGCAATTCGCCGCAGCTCTGCTCGTCCCAGGCCCCGGGCCCGCAATGTCCGATCAGAGGCCGCCTGCCTAATGACCTGCTCCATGGGTGCCGCAAACCCAAGGGTTTAGGGTGTAGGGTTTAGGGTTTAGGGTTTGGGGTTTAGGGTTTGGGTTCAGGGTTTGGGGTTTAGGGTTTAGGGTTTGGGGTTTAGGGTTTGGGGTTTAGGGTGTTGGGTTTAGGGCTTGTAACTCATAATAGTGGTTTTGGGTTGAGAACTGATGACGGCTTGCGGCCGGAAAAAAATATGTTTAGGGTTGTGCTGGGGGCTTCGGGAAAACAATAGCCGCTCAGCCCCAAGCATAGACGACTGTTGGGGTCATTTTAAACACATAACCGACCACCTCAGGATTGCTCTACATTCCGTGCCCTGTTCAAGCCGCGCCCTAGTACTCCCTTTCATCTCTGGTGTGGCAAATTAGCTATACAACAAGCAAACCAACCCTAAACCCCAAACCCCAAACCCTAAACTCTAATTTTTTAAACCCTAAACCCTAAACCGCCAAAACCCTAAACCCCAAACCCTAAAGCAAGGTTCTCTAAATCCCAAACGCATGTCCCGCGCCTCCCAGTCGGTGCGCATGATGAGCCCGGCCTCGTGTCGCCGATGCATGGCTTGGGGGTTGTTTTAGGGCTTAGAGCTTTGGGCTTAGGGGTTTGGGGGTTTAGGGTTTAGGGTTTGGGGTTTAGGGGTTTGGGCTTCGGTGTTTGGGGGTTTAGGGCTTAGGGTTTAGGGGTTTGGGGTTTGAGGGTTTAGGGCTTTAGGGTTTTAGGGTTTAGGGTTTAGGGCTTCGGGGTTTGGGGTTTGAGGGTTTAGAGCTTTAGGGTGTTAGGGCTTAGGGCTTAGGGGTTTGGGGTTTAGGGTTTCGGGCTTGAGGGTTTTGGGGTTTATGGCTTCTTCCCTCCATCAAGCCTTCACACAAATCACGCTGGACTTTGCCGACGCAGATCTTGCTTCCCAAAACCCCAAACCCTAAATCCTCTTTCTTCTGAGCTGAGCCAAAGGCATAGGCCATGCGGTGATCTCCAGCTGTCGATTCGGCTACGATGTTGAAGACATACCTCGCATGCGCGAGACGGCGGGCTTAGTATAGGAGCCTGAATAGATGCCAAAAATCCGCTTAGAAGCCCCATATGAACCGTTTTGAAGCTGCCCAGGATACAAGTTCCAAAGTAACAGGCCCCAAAGTAGATATCTTTGAAGGGGGAGCCTAGACATGTACCTACGGTTGAGTTTTGTTTTTGGAGTAGCCTTCGCCAAAACCCTAAACCCCAAGCCCTAAGCCCTAGGCCCTAAACCCCATAAGAGGGGGGTGGTGCCTCCTGTCGGTGATGACTCCATCGATGGTAACGTTGCAGATGCCATTGCTGCACCGATCGGCCGGGACCTGACGCACACATCTCCTATCAGCCGGAACCTCAGGCAGACATCTGCAAGAGGGTTTAGGGTTTAGGGCTTAGGGTTTATGGTCCTGGGCACAAGTCCAGTCAACATCGGCCATATCAACGTGTCTCGGCCACAAGAAAGTGTAGCCGAGTTCTGAGAAGCGGTCAATGGTGTACTGACGGTCCGTGTTGTTTTGCAGGCCACAGACCTTCAGAGTCAAGCACGGACAGTGGATGACATGGCCAGAGACAGGCAGACCCTAAACCCTAAACCCTAAACCCTAAACCCTAAACCCTCAACCCTCAACCCTAAACCCTAAACCTGCAAGAGTGGGGGCAGCTGCAGCTCGTTCTGGGCCCCAGGCCGTGTTCAAGATCTTGTCTGACCGTAGAAAGACAGCCATGTTGGTTCGGTTGTCCTGGTTTCGGGTTTTGGGTTTTGGGGTTTAGGGCTTAGGGTTTAGGAAGGCCATGCAACTCAGAACATGACGCATGCAAACGCTTGGGATGTTCCCCCTTATGCGAACAGGGTTTAGGGTTCAGGGTTTAGGGTGACAGGGATGATCATAGTACCGCCTAGCCGGTACTATAATCCCTATTAAGGACTGTTAGTATAAGGGGCAGCATCCCAAGCAATCGCCATTTAGCTCACACCCCTTCGCTAAATGAAAAAGAATCGCAAACGCAACTCGGTGAGCTAGTATTGATTTATTGGGCTAAGCCCTAAACCCTAAACCCTAAACCCCAAACCCCAAACCCCAAACCCCAAACCCTAAACCCAAAACCCTAAACCCTAAACCCTAAACTCAGGTTTTCCCCATCACTTTTAGCGCAATTGTTCACACGGCTTCTTCCTGTACTTCACGTGCCAAGAGCTCAAAGTTCAGGGCTTACCCTTCCCGGCTCGAAAATGTGGGTTTAGGGTTTAGGGTTTAGGGTTTAGGGTTTAGGGTTTAGGGTTTAGGGTTTAGGGTTTAGGGTTTAGGGTTTAGGGTTTAGGGTTTAGGGGGTCCTCCCCTGGATCCGGAACCTCATTCTTTCCTAAGCTCTAAACCCTTGGCTCGGGGTCTTCAGTTCTGAACAAGCTCAAGGTTGCAAGGAAGAGAAACTCAACCACCGGCAAATCTCTGCCAGCTTTGTGAAACCCGTGTCTAATGCACTTATCACATCCTCGTACGAAACCACACCACACAAATACTCCGACAAGAAGGAGGAAAACCTCTATTGCATACGCAAAACAAATACAAAGATCACATATCCTGTCTACACTTTGGTTATGAGGCGAAGCTAAGAAAGACACAAGATACCTACAACCAATTGTCATGTGACAGGCGGTATTTGTTCATGCATGAAGCGACATCTTCTTAAGACTTAACAGTGGTGTCTTTTCAAACAGCTCTTGCCTTTGTGCTCATAGATGCAAAGCCCGAAAAACCTCAGCCCTTAGCCTATGCTTGCATGACCAGTCAAAACCATCCCATGCTTGACGGCCCCACCGACTCGAGAAGCATCGAGGAGTAGACCCAGTACTGCTTTGCCATCGCCACACCTGCACTCACGGAAGATTGAAGCCGCAAAGCCTCACGCGCAACCCCTGAGAGCTTTGTGGTCTCAAGATCTAAACCCTAAATCCTAAACCCTATAGGATCTGGGTGTAGGGTTCAGAGTATAGGGCTTGGGGTTAAGCTGCTTTTGTGTCGGGGCTGATCCAGATATGAAGGCTGTCGGGTTCCCTACATGAGGTTTGTTGGGGTTAAGGGTTCCGGATTCTAGCAGGAACCCCAGGAGAGAAGCAACTAATTTAGAGATGGCAAGATCCCAGCAACCAATTTCGTGTAACAAGAAAACTTTCTTGTTGCTGCCAGGAGAACAGAGCATGGGGGGCGGTAGGTACATAGGGAACCTTGGGAATAGAGGGAGTATTAGGGAACCTTGGGTTATACACCCCACCCCCCCTTGAACCCCCCTCCCTTACGGACTCTATAACTAAGCCCTGTTTCAAGTACATAGGTTCAGCCCTCCTTGCAGACAAAACCCTAAACCCTAAACCCTAAACCCTAGACCCTAAACCCTACACCCTAAAACCCTAACACCCTAAACCCTAACCCTAAACCCTAAACCCTAAACCCTAAACCCTAAACCCTAAACCCTAAACCCTAAACCCTAAACCCTAAACCCCATGTAGGTGCACCCATGACTGCCTTCCGGGCTGAACTCAGCAGCGTTCCAGGAAATCTGCACCTGGAGCTCCGCCAGCTGCCTGCCAAAAGGGTTTAGGGTTTAGGGTTTAGGGTTTAGGGTTTAGGGTTTAGGGGTTTGGGTGTAGGTTAGGGCCTATGGGGTTTATAGGGTGTAGGGTTAGGGTGTAGGGTTTAGGGTGTAGGGTTAAGGATTTATGGGGTTTAGGCTTCATAGGGTTTTGGGTTTAGGATTTAAGGTTTAGGGTGTAGGGTTGAATGGGCTTTAGGGTTCATAGGGGTTTTGGGGGTTAGGCTTTAGTCTTTAGGGTGTAGGATCATGCCCAAGTTCGGAACATTGCGGCTTCACAACCTATACACAATACTCCGGCTACTTCTGGCTCAAGCACCTGGACTCGGAGGTTGTCATGTTAAGGCCTTACCTTGGGTTTAGGGTTCAGGGTTTAGGGTTTAGGGTTCAGGGTTCAGGGTTCAGGGTTTAGGGTTTAGGGTTTAGCGTGTCGTGTTTAGGCCTTAGCTAGGGCTTACGGATGAGACATCTGTGCGGCCAGAGAATGACATTGCAGTTGAAAGTTGACGACCTATGTGTCTCATATCAGCCCATAGTGGGAGCGTTTCCCCAAACCCTAAACCCTAAAAAACCGCAAGCGGCCACCTTGCAGTCAGCCGCCCAAACGCCCCGGGCCGAGGCCAGCGGCCAATGTCTGCGAGGATGGTGAGCGTGTAGGCCTGGATAGCGGGTCTCCCTAAACCCTAAACCCTAAACCCCAAACCCTAAACCCGAAACCCTGAACCCTAAACCCTATAGAGCCTAGACCCTAAACCCTCAAAGGTCTACCTAAGGGCAGATTTCGCTGTTGCTACCAAGAGTACAAGGCTTCATATCAAGGGTACCCGAAAAGTGATCCTGAGCTAGAGAACGTACCATGTGCCTAAAACCCTGAAAACCCGAAAAATAGCCCTAAGACCCTAAACCTCGAGAACCCTGAAAAGCCTGAAAACATAAGGCTTCGGGGAGCACATTAGACTGGATCACAAGCTACAAAGCTCCGACGAGCTTTCTGGACTTGACTTGATAGGGTTTAGGGTTTAGGGTTTAGGGTTTAGGGTTTAGGGTTTAGGTGCAGAAGGCTATAGAATCTAGTTGTCGAAGGGAGCAGGTAAAACAATGACTTTGAACTCGGGTAGATGGCAACTTCTCTCCTGGTGTGGTCTGTCAAGTCGGCGACCTCACTTACATACAGAAACTCGGGCGATGCCTGGATTATCGGGAGGACGGTTAAACCCCAAACCATAAACCCTAAACCCTAAACCCCAAACCCTAAACCCCAAACCCTAAACCCAGTTAGAACGGACCCGAGTCTCTGCCATGAAAGTGGTACAAAGTGTTTTTGTACACTCTTAGACTCTTAGGGTTCAGATTCAGGTTCAGGGCTTCGGGAGTATCATTCTAGGCTCATACTCGAGAGAATGTCAAGAGCGCGCTGCGCTGCGGCTTCCATGGAAATAAAAAGAGCTATGCGTTTGGGCAGTTCACCTTGCAGCTATATAGAGATTCTCAAGGATGATGTTAGAAACAATAGCAATGTAGAGATGATTAAGTGGTAGTGTTAGAAACGATCTAGGCTCCTGTATTGCGCAAGTCTCATTGCAGTCTTTCAACCAAGCTGCAGAGTACTCGGTCGGGGAGTACACGGAAATGAAGAACCTGACGTGTTCCAAGCGCCAAGTCCCGAAACACGAGGCCCCGAAAGCCCGAAATGGCCAAACAATCCAACCCCCGAAGCTAGAAGCTAGGGTTCAGGGTTCAGGGTTCAGGGTTTAGGGTTTAGGGCTTAGGGTTTAGGGTTTCGGGTTTAGGGTGTAGGGTGTAGGGTTTAGGGTTTAGGGTTTAGGGTTTAGGGTGTAGTTATAGAACGGAAGAACACTGGCAAAAGCCAACAGTTTTGTAAGCGGAATGTGGTGGCCTATGACAACCGTGGCGGGTTTAGGGTTTAGGGTTTAGGGTTTAGGGTTTAGGGTTTAGGGTTCCAAGGGACATGAAGGCCGCTTCAGATGTGATATCGTTCGCCCTGATCGTTCGCCCTGTTCTCTGCCTGGTCTATCAGTCTATGAACGCTATAAAGTTATAAACCCTCAATGCCCTATGACAAGCCCTCTCCCTGCAAATCCTCCTAACAGGGGGCCCTAGGTTTTCGGGCTTCGGCTAGAGGAAGCCTATATACACCTCATAAACCCCCAAAAACCTAATACATAGAGGCCTGAATAATGAGAATAGGCTTTTAAGGGGGATATGAGAATATAATTCTCAAGGTGCCTTATAAGGGAATACTATTCGTCACTATTCCGAGCCGTGCACTACGCTCCTAGGAATGGCGGCGGGGTCACTTGGTGGAAGACAGCGGGACTTCGAAATAGGTCGGCGCCCCGTCCCTGCTTCCATCGATTTCAGACCTTGGCCAGGGCTTAGGACTTGCTGAGGCTCCCCCTGTCCCTTTCATACTTGCTATAGAAAAACCAAATTCATCAAAGTGCAAGTGGAAGTGAAAGTCAACATGAGTAAACTTACAGTGAAAGGTTGTCGTGAGTCTTTGAACCAATATGCAAACAGATTCCGCAGACATCTTGCGAGTTTTGGCGGATGATTTGGGCGCAGGGTTCATCACTGCACCCTGAACACAGACTCCCACAGAGTCTTCTCAGATTTCTGTTGCTCGTGTTGACAACTCAGCTCCAGACATAAAGTGCGTCCATTCGCAATTGGAGGCCTTCGGCGAAAGACATCTTTGTAGATTGTAGCTGCTTGCTGGACAAGATCAAGGCATGGGGCAAGTGGTCCAACCCTATGCAAGGCGTACCACACTTGACCCTGGTTCCTAAACCTTCTATGCCCTAAACCCTAAACCCTAAACCCTAAACCCTAAACCCTAAACCCTAAACCCTAAACCCTAAACCCTAATGATGGTCCCATGGCAACAGCAACCCCGCAAATCCAAGTCTTCCGGCCTCCCTTCTCTCGAAGCCGGGTCTGAGATCGATACAGCCTGGGCGTAGTAGCTTAGGGGCACGAACAACGACATTAAAAAATGAACAATATATATATATATATATATATATACATATATATATATATCTTCAAAAAGAAAATACGAATAAGAAAACTAATAATCATGGCAATCATAACAGTAATCATAATAGTAATAGTTATCGTAATCGTAATTATAGTAAAAAAACACATTGGAATCCCCTTCTAGGAGCCCTGATACCCCACTAGTAGGATCCGCCTGTGAAATGTGGTTTTCTTGGGGGCCCTCTAGTAGTTCACAACTACACTATTGGGCTGATCTTTCCTGGTGCCAGAGTAGAAGGTCGTCACTCCGAGTTCTCACGTGCCACGCAGCACAGTAATCGCGCGAACTATGAGGCCTAGGCGCGTGATCAGAACGGATCCAACATGCTGAGCAGAAGATTGAACTTATTGTGGGATGCTCCCGTGCAGAACCCCAAAACCCAAAACCCTAAACCCTAATCCCTAAACCCTAAACCTCGGAGAAGCTGTCTGAGAGCTGTCGTTTGCTGCCAAGGCCTTGGCTGTAGGGGTTCGGCCAGCACCTGCGCGTCTTTCGGACCTCAGCTTCGCTGGAGCTGTATGATCAGAACCATGTTCACCATACCTACTGCTGCTGCTACTACTGCTACTACTACTACTACTACTACTACTACTACTACTACTACTACTACTACTACTACTACTACTACTACTACTACTACTACTACTACTACTACTACTACTACTACTACTACAGCTACAGTAGAGAAGTACCCTAAATAGGGTAGTATCGTTCTCATACTTCTAACCCTACTTATAGCTTCCCATGAAATTTCAAGTAGCGCAGGTTTCCGGACTTCGGTTTTCGCATGTTTTTCGTTTTGGGTGAGCTTACAGCGGCTCAGCTTCTAAGACCAGCGGCGTTGTGGCACCTGTCGGGAGCCCTGCGTCTTGATACCGGATCTATTAAACCCTACACCCGAAACCCATGAAGGAGGGCAGCTTGCAGAGACGCTACAGGCGGCCAGCGCAACTGCGGGCTTCCTCAATCCCCTGATGTCTCCCAAGCGCTCCGGCCATCTGCAACTGCTGCCACAAGGCCCCCAAGGGCTTGTAGGGGGTTTAGGGTTTAGGGTTTAGGGTTTAGGGTTTAGGGTTTAGGGTTTAGGGTTTAGGGTTTAGGGTTTAGGGTTTAGGGTTTAGGGTTTAGGGTTTAGGTTTAGGGTTTAGGGTTGGTTTAACCCACTCCCCCCTCTCCCCCGCAAGCAAAAACAAAGGTTGTTCGGTAGCGAGCTCCAGGCAAAGAGGTACACTACGCCTCGGCAGGGCTCCAGATTGATGATCACCTTCCAGCCATGGCTCCCAGACTTGGTAGCCCAGTAACCATGTGACAATAAGGGCATCCTTTGTGTTTGGTTGGCTACTTTATAAGGAAACCCAGAGCAAAAAAAAAACAAGTAAAGGGTACCCCTAAACTACCAAGGAGATTTTCAGGTTCAGAGGAATGGTTCCGGACTCGAGGCTTAAGGCTTAGGGTTTAGGGTTACCTCAATACTCCTGGAACTCAGGAATATGCCTTAAGTCAGAGTCTTGGCGTAACCCATAGTTGAGAGTTTTAGCTGCCCGTCTTTGGGGCTTAGAGTCCTTAGAGCAATTTAGGGTTGGGATGTTGCCTCATATATACTACCAGGCCTTATTTGGGATGATTGTACCCCCTCTGGTAATCCCTACTAAGGACTGTTAGCATAAGGGGGAACATCCCACAATTCAGGGTTCACGGGTTTAGGGTTTCATGTCAGACAGAAACCTGAGCCCACAAGAGTCAAACAAATTGGGATGCTGGAGGGCGCCATAAACCCTAAACCCTAACCC